>OU696574.1:11361086-11588586 GCA_916048095.2 Sacculina carcini
AGCCAGTAATTATATGCATTTTTTCAACGCCTTGTTTGCAGTTGTGCGCTGTTGTTGTTGGATGCTGCGTTCTGGTGTGTGAGGGGTGATTCACAGCACAATTCCAACTATGCCGATGGTTAAACAGAAGATCCCAATGTTAATTATATTACAATAAAACCTTTATAGGGTTTGCATGCCCGTGAAAACTAACCTTCTGAATTTTGCCGACAAATTCAGATAATGAAGTACAATATATAAAAATGGCAAGTAATGTCAATCCAAACTTTAACTACTGCTCTGGTGACATCGGTTCGACATCAGTTATCATCTTAAATTAGAATAATCGCCAAGTTGTTATATTTACGACTGACTTGACAAAGGCACAAAAATATTGATAACTTGCCAATTTTTTTAAAGATCTAGTATAAATTCGAGCGTTTCTCATAGCAATTCTCTCAAAGATCCTCGTGTATTTTCGCCTGCTAATAATGATTTCCCCGTGTCAACAACGCATTTACAAACAGACGACAAACGACAAACCCAATGCAACGCTGGAAATTCCACCACTTCAGTAAGAGAGAGAAATGCTTGCTTGTATATATTTTGTTTGGTAACAGATGTTGCCAAGGATTGAGTCAGTAATGGCGATGCCTCGGATGTGGTGTCGTGTCAGTGGTGTCGTGTCAGTGGTGTCGTGTCAGTGGTATAGTGTCTGCGATGTCGTGTCAATGGTGTCGTGTCGGTGGTGTCGTGTCAGTGGTGTCGTGTCAGTGGTGGTGTGTCAGTGATGGTGTGTCAGTGGTGGTGTGTCAGTGGTGTCGTGTCAGTGGTGTTGTGTCAGTGATGTCGTGTTAGTGATGTCATGTCAGTTATGTCGTGTTAGTGGTGTCGTGTCAGTGGTGTCGTGTCAGTGGTGGTGTGTCAGTGATGGTGTGTCAGTGATGTTGTGTCAGTGGTGTCGTGTCAGTGGTGTTGTGTCAGTGATGTCGTGTCGGTGGTGTCGAGTCAGTGTTGTCGTGTCAGTTGTGTCGTGTCAGTGATGTGGTGTCAATGGTGTTGTGTCAGTGATGTCGTGTCAGTGATGTCGTGTCAGTGGTGTCCTGTCAGTGGTGTCGTGTCGGTGGTGTCTTGTCAGTGATGTCGTGTGAGTGGTGGTGTGTCAGTGATGGTATGTCAGTGGTGGTTTGTCAGTGGTGTCGTGTCAGTGGTGTCGTGTCAGTGGTGTCGTGCCAGTGGTGTCGTGTCAGTGGTGGTGTGCCAGTGGTGTCGTGTCAGTGGTGTCGTGTCAGTGGTGTCATGTCAGTGATGTTGTGTCAGTGATGTCGTGTCAGTGGTGTCGTGTCAGTGGTGTCGTGTCAGTTGCGTCGTGTCAGTGGTGGTGTGTCAATGATGTCATGTCATTGGTGTCGTGTCAATGGTGTCGTGTCAATGGTGTCGTGTCAATGGTGTCGTGTCAGTGGTGTCGTGTCAGTGGTGGTGTGCCAATGGTGCCATGTCAGTGGTGGTGTGTCAGTGGTGTCATGACAGTGGTGTCGTGTCAGTGATGTCGTGTCAGTGGTGTCGTGTCTGTGGTGTCGTATCAGTGATGTCGTTTCAGTGGTGTCGTGTCAGTGGTGTCGTGTCAATGGTGTCGTGTCAGTGGTGTCGTGTGTCGGTGGTGTCGTGTCAGTGGTGTCGTGTCAGTGGTGTCGTGTCAATGGTGTCGTGTCAGTGGTGTCGTGTCAATGGTGTCGTGTCAGTGGTGTCATGTCAGTGATGTCGTGTCAGTGGTGTCGTGTCTGTGGTGTCGTATCAGTGATGTCGTTTCAGTGGTGTCGTGTCAGTGGTGTCGTGTCAGTGGTGTCGTGTCAGTGGTGTCGTGTGTCAGTGATGTCGTGTCAGTGATGGTGTGTCAGTGGTGTCGTGTCAATGGTGTCGTGTCAATGGTGTAATGTCAGTGGTGTCGTGTCAATGGTGTCATGTCAGTGGTATCGTGTCAGTGGTGTCGTGTCAGTGGTGTCGTGTCAGTGATGTCGTGTCAATGGTGTCATGTCAGTGGTGTCGTGTCAGTGGTGGTGTATCAGTGGTGTCGTGTCAATCGTGTCGTGTCAGTGATGTCGTGTCAGTGGTGTCGTGTCAGTGGTGTCGTGTTAGTGGTGTCGTGTCGGTGGTGTCGTCTGCCGTCGTGTTATATCGTGCTGAGAACTTGTCACGGCTGCTAATGTGAAACACGACGCCACTGCTGATGAGTGACCAGATACAAATCTCAACAGCATCCCCGCCTGTGAGATTCCTTCTTGCTGGCCGCACTTCTTGTACGCATGCCTCAGTGGTTGTATATCATCTTTGTTGTTTGTCTATTTCCGTGTCTGCTCTCTGTGTGCTTGTTTGTCTGACTTGCTTCGTCTTGTCTGTCCGTCTGCTCACGGGCACGCATCTTTGTTTATTGTCGCCATCTTGAACAGCTCTCACACCCCGTCGCTTGTAAAGTTTTCTCGACTCTTCTCTCTTTATGCTGTATTCGCTCATAACAGCTTTTGACTATCAAATTTCACAATCTTACGAAAAGGTACACATTTGCATATTTGTAATTTTCTTGTTTTGTTTTTATATCAAACATAATTTCAAACTGTCATAATCTTGTTATTTCTGAAAAAACACTGAATAATCCCTCAGTCAAGGATTTTATTGGGAAAAAGTTTAATTGATCAATTTATTATTCACTATATAAATTGATAAGTACTAACACATCGTAGCCTGTCCTTAAATGCTTGTATTATTTTTCACTTCAAGCAATGAATCATTTCAAATATGCTTCATAAATACAGCTAAAAATATACAGTTATGAGCGATATTTATGAGGATTTTCTAAAGGGCCTTGTTTCCTAAATAAACCTAAATGATTTTAGAGTAGTTAAATATAAACTATAAGAAAATATATCTTCCCGCGGCTCACTAACAATGTGGTTTACTCAGAACGCAGTGCTTAAAGCAGCCTGACAGTGATAGCTGCGCTGATGGAGTGCTGAGCGTGCTGAGTGTGGAACCTGAGCTGTTTTACATTGCATTTGCATATGGGACAGACAATTATTAAAGCCGAACAAAAGCGCCACTTGTCCGCCTGTTGCCGCACCCGACTGGAATGTCAGCGTTTGAAAACGCAACTTTTTGTGCGATTCTCACACGCCGGGCGTGGTAGTGTGACTCACTGCGGGATTTCACACATATATTGAGCCAACCAACACTGGATATTTCACTTTCTCAGCGTGAATTCGCGACAACAGCCAGCCCGTCGTCACAGCCAGCTTGATGATAAAGTGCCCACTGTCCTCACTCCCTCCTAACTCTTCCATTTTCCCTCCGCTGGCCAATTCAATGCTCCCCTCTCACCTGTGTGAGTATGTGTGTGCACGTGCAGGTTGATTCACTCCTCCCACGCATCATACGCACCTAGCGTGACACTATCTAAACTCCGCCCATTCAGCTGTCGACCAATCAGCGGCCTCAATTGCGATGACGTCACAGAGTCACTGGCGTGGTCAGTGGTAACAGGTGAGTGTGTAGGAGGGATTAGCATTGTCATGTCGATGCCCACTGTCCTGCCTGAATGCATGTGTGTATGTGTATGTATGTGTGTGTGTGCGCCAAGTACAATGTAACAATGTCATGTTCAACACTCAAACACACACACACACACACACACACACACACACACACACACACACACTTCGCCAATAACTCACATATCCTATTACTCAACACACTCGAATAATCGCACACACACCCTTACATACCACACACACATAAATACACGTTTGGAGAGGGAATCTATACGAACATTTCATTTGTCACAAATACACACACACACACGAAACATGCACACACACACACACACACACACACACACACACACACACACACACACACACACACACACACATACAGTTGTGTGCACTTGTCAAGATGACACTTGCAGTTAGGTGAAGCAGCAAGGATGGTGTATTTGTCTGGTAGTTTCCAGGAAAACACGCCGACCGAGACATCAGCATTGTGATTGCTGTAATGTTTCCTTTTATTTCAATGTGATATGACGTGCCAGCCACCGAATAAGCGATTCAATTGAACAACAAGAAATTGAGCCAAAAAACAGTACTAGGATGATTAGTGGTGATGCATCTTTCTCTATCGTTTTCCTACTAAGCGAGGGATGAGGAGTGTATTGACCGCATGCGTGTAATTCATAAGGTGTCTGCAATATTTCTACTAACTGATCCACTTATGGCCAATGTTTGTGTAAAATGAGTATGTATTGATTAGCTTGATACTGAATGACATTGTCTCATTCACATGATTATTGACCTAACCACCGACAATATTTGAAACTTTTTGTTTTTAAGCTTTTGTCTTTCAACTCAAAAATGCTCATGACTGATTCAGACAAAATCAGATCTCAACCTTCACACTACTACAATATTCAACTGCACTTTAACATCAGCTCATATATAATTTACAATAATTTACAATAATTTCTTTGTTTTATACAAAAATGTTCTAAAATAGCATATTACTTTTTGTAAGATTTTTGCTCGTCTCTCTCTCTGTTTCTGTTGATGATCAAAGTGCATGAGTATTGCAGTCTTGCAAGCCATAGCATTCTCTCATCTCTTCTCATAGTATCTATCTCTTATTCTCTCTCTTCCCATTCCACATTCCCTTAGTTTTTGATTAGAATTGATAAAATAATTATTAATAATCAAATACATAAATATTGTAAAATACGTATAAATAGCTAACAAAGGATTAAAAAGCAAGTTTTCAGCGGGATGATCGCATCCCAGTGCGAGTAGTAGTAAAAATATAATATAATACTTGTAATATAATACTTGTAATATAATACTTGTAATATAACACTTGTAATATAATACTTGTAATATAATACTTCTATATAATACTTCTATATAATACTTCTATATAATACTTCTATATAATACTTCTATATAATACTTCTATATAATACTTGTAATATAGTACTTCTATATAATACTTGTAATATAATACTTGTAATATATCACTTCTATATAATACTTGTATATAATACTTGTAATATATCACTTCTATATAATACTTCTATATAATACTTGTACAATGAACCGCAAATTCTTTGCCAGCAGTTACTTGCAAGTATTCGGCATGATCACCATCATAATAATAGTAATAACAATAATAATAATCGTCTTTATCAATATTTTTATTATGTTTTTTTCAATGTCATCAGGTATGGTGTAGTACTCATGTGATGCAATGCACGTGTGAAAATTTATAAATATTATATACATTAATTTACAGTGCACTCGAAGTTCCTGTGCTATCTCAGTTTAAGAATCACTCTTTTAGTACCCTCAAACGCCCGCCCCCTACAGGCCCAGCACCGCACTTGCTGGCACATAGGCTAACAATTGACCTGAAAGAACTTCACTGCTGCAAGTTGATCATTTGCAATTCACATATGAAATTTTTTGGGCTTTCTTCACAATACAATCCAGCTTTAAATACATTTCTTCTTTCCTCTTCTAAGTATTGGTCATTTATATAATTCAAACATCCGCAAAACATACAAAATACATTCTGAAACCACATTTTCTTGACCTTCGCTTTTGATTTCCCCTACAAAGCTGCATCATGTTGCGTTTCCTCTTGGTTGCACGGCCTGGGAATGCACCTGATACAGTACCATCTGCCGGCGGCTCAACCACACTGCCGGCCAGGCACCATGATCACATGATCGGCGCCATTTTGTCGAGTGGTCGGCCGCAACACGAAATGGCGCCCGGTTGACCGCACACCAAACACAGCCGCGTCATTTGCAGTATATCAAACGTCAAGGCCGGCGGTGATAAAACAACGAGCCGGCTCTAGTCTGGCTGCGTTCTCATCAGCACCGCACCAAGCAATGGCCGGCCACGTCGCCGCCTTGTAGTCTCCTCTTCCGTCCGACCAGTGGTCGTCGCTCGCCGCTGCAGCCGCAGACACGGCGACCACCGCTTAAATATTCTAATTAATTCATAAGCGCCGCGCGCGACAAAAAACAGTCGACCAGCGGGCCTGTGTCTGCCGCGCCGGAGGAGCCAGGCTTTACGAGGCGCGTGCTGTGTGCGTGCCTGTGCGCCGTGGTCGTGGATCGCACGAGCGAAGACACCACTTGCAGGCGCGACTACCATCGTCTGCTCACCTGAGCAGGTGTGCCTCAGCGTGTAAGTGTCTGTATGCTCGTGTGTGTGTGTGTGTATGCTGGCAACAGCCAATTAAACGCGACGCAGGGGTCGACACGTAGCCAGCTCAAATATTGATCTATCTGACTAGGTGACTCGGTGCGTCACGTTGGCCGCGGCAAATGCGGCGTATTTATGGCGCGCGCACCCCGCTTGTGAACCCAGGGGGCACACACACACACACACATGCATGCACGCACAAGAGTGTGAGTGGGTATCTCTAAGGACCGGAGCTATGGCAGAATGCCTCGAACTGATGCATATGTTTGTATGATATGTGTGCCTGTATGTGTGTATGTGTGCCTGTATGTGTGTATGTGTGTATGTGTGCCTGTATGTGTGTATGTGTTTGTGTGTGTTCACGTGTGACAAATATGCTTGCAATGCTGGCAAAAACACTATCCTTTTATGGATGATTCCAGTTTGAAGTCCACACGCATTTGTTCATACACGTACATACACACACACGTACACACACACCACCTGAGTTATCAGATGCAAAGTATGCCCACAGATGTTGAACATATAATATTATTTATATTAGATTGAAGGGAAATTTTAAAATAAATATCGTACCAATAACAATATAAATATAGAGATAAATTTTCCTCAAAATCATCATACAATGAAAAGTATTGTGGGGTTTCTATGAGACATTGCTTTTTATTATTATTAATTACAGGCAAATCCAGTAGCATGGGAAGAGTGCAAGCACTATTACCACCCTAAGGTGGCCCCAATTTGCAAGTTTCCACTTATAAATGCATGTCACATGCCCTCTTTAGGCCGATGATGATAGAGCCATATAATTATTGAACGTCTGGTTCAAAATATTGCATTAAATTCATCTTGTTCATGTTCTAGCACAACTCATATATCTGACCAGATTTCTGACTCTTATATCTGACCAGATTATTTTAACTGGTTCCATATTGAGAATCTTAAGAACGTAATTCATTGTCACAACCGAATTAAATGTTTGTTCATGGACTATAAACCCAACTCTGTGTGTGTGTGTGTATGTGTGGGTGTATGTGTGCATGTGAATGTGGTAGGGCGTGTGTGTATGTGTGGGTGTGAGCTTGTGTGTTAGAAGTTATAATCGTTCAGCTCGACTTTTATCATTCGGATTGTGTTTTTGGCAGCCTTGTCACATGCCACACAGCGGAATGGAAAGCTGCGTGTACCACCAATATCCTTTGTGTGTATCGCTTTTCATAATTCTTATTGTGACCTCGTCTTCCTTGTTTTTTCTCACACTTACTCCAATTTATTCAGAATTAAGAGTTACTGTTTTGTATTTGTAAAAGCTAATTAAATCTCCTCTCTCCTTATCCACAGTTGGTAGATTCCTCACATCTAACGTTTCCAATCAAGTGTGTGTGTGTGTGTGTGTGTGTGTGTGTGTGTGTGTGTGTGTGTGTGTGTGTGTGTGTGTGTGTGTGTGTGTGTGTGTGTGTGTGTGTGTGTGTGTGTGTGTGTGTGTGTGTGTGTGTGTGTGTGTGTGTGTGTGTGTGTGTGTGGGTGCGAGAAAGTGCATGAGAAGTTTTCAATAGCATTTCACATGATCACCAGAACAAGAGGCCTCTCAGCAAAGTGGACAAAACAAACAGTCAAGCACTATCCGCCCACCCGCCTAACCGTGTGTGTGTGTGTGTGTGTGTGTGTGTGTGTGTATATGTGTGTTTGTGTGTAGTGGGTACGAGTGCGGGTGTGTTTGTCTGCTAGATGTTATCACACGGTCGTTTGGGTAACGTTAATTACACCCTGTTCGCTCAATCAGCAGCGGCAACTACACACAAACACAAACACAAACACACACAGACAAACACATACACACAGACACACACATCTAGAATGAAGGGAGAGAGGGAGAGAGTGAAAAGATGAAATAATATGCGGGCACTGTTTGCACACGGCTACTGTTTGAACATCTCGAGTCATAGCTCATCACCAACCACCACCTGTCAATACCGGCACATTGCACAAACACAAACCAACAGTCGTCTAGGTATTGTTCAGTGGCAAACACAGGCGCGAAAGTAAATATTTGTGTTGGGGAGTGCCAGCAATGTAGGAAAGTCAAGCCCACTGCTTATTCTGATAACTTCTCAATTTCATTCCAATTTTCTCCGAGATTCTGATTTCAGAGTTTCATTTTTATATAATAATATATTTATCATATAATTATAATGATATATTTTCGACCTTTTTATTAGATTGAATTTAGAGACTAAAATCTCTGTTTTCAATAGGAACCAATCACAATTTAATGGAAGTAATATTGCTAAAAAATTTGTTCAAATCAAAATATTTAATTTTATAATTTAGTAAAACTTGATAATTGTATTAAAAATGCTTAGAATATTACTGCACTCTGCTTGTTTTGTAAAAATAATTTCGTCATTTAAAATAAGTTGGATTCAGTTTGCTTGTTTAAGTACAATATTCTCGTGCATATTGACACGTTATGCCAGCAGTTTATATGCTGCTAGAATTGGCTGAATGGTTTCGTTTCATTGTCCAAGTGATCAAACAGAAGAATGACACTGCCCTGTAATGATGTGAATTATGCGGGTCTGCGGATGTCTTGAGTTATTATCGCCCTCAGTTCAATATACGACAACAAGTCAGAATAGAAAGCAATGACACGCCGGACCGCCATGTCAACACAAATCATCATCTTTTTGGTCATCAATCATTTGGTCTGCCTTCCTCTTGCTGACATATTTTCTGTTTGTGTTACGTGTTCGTTTTTAAAGTGTATTGTTGTGGTCGGAGACAGAAGCAGGGCGTACAGCTTGTAGATGACCTGGACGACCGCAGAAATGTGTTGTTGCCAGCGAGCAGGCTGTGTACTGGGTCACGCACCATCCTCTCTGCGTGAGCCCGCCACAACACTGCCCCATTGCCCATACCCAGGCTCACACGCAGTCCTCTAATGGGTTCGGCTTGTTAATCCATCTGGAGCACGGGACAACTGTGCATCCCGCCCTCCAAATACCTGCCGAGCAACTCCGTGTCTGTGTGTCTGTCTGTGTGTCTGTCTATGTGTCTGTGTGTGTATGTGTAGAGGTGTGTAGAGGTGTGTGGACACAATTAACTACACTGTTACACTTGGCAATTTCACAGCGGTGGGCACGCACACACACACGGACATACAAACACGTTATGTATGTGTGTGGAAGAAGTGAACGGCAGTTTCATGGCAGTTGACTGCAAACACCAGCTCGATCATCACTGAACGTCCAGCAGCCAGACAAAGACGACGTTGGCTGAAAACAATGCCACACTGTCCGCGGCAAAAAACACGCACAGCGCAGCGCGGAGGGGAGAAATGTGGGGAGGGGGAGGGAATAGTGGTTGAGGAACCAGACAGTCTGGTTGGAGCCATTGTTGTTGGAAGCATCTATCATAAAGAAGCTTACTCGGCCTATGACATTAGCACTTCTCTACACTGGCATGTGTGTGTGTGTGTGTGTGTGTACGCCAGGTGACAATGTGTTTGCATGCGCACTGGACCTGGGCACGTGTAAAACTGGAGCACGCGGCCGCTTACAATAAGCGATATTTTGCGACAGAGCTGAATTGTGGAGCACGGCGCCTCCCTCGTGCCGGCATGCAAGTGAGAAGCTGTGTCCAGCACGCGCACACGTATCGACCAGCCGCAATAATACACCACATATGAGTGAAGTTAGTAATTGCCCAGTTGCTCTATTTATGTGTTATATTACATATTTCTGCTATTTTTTTTATCAGCGGTTGATGTCAAGCACTTTCGTAATGTAATTATACAATATCAATAACTGGAGCAGTATAAGTATTTGCCGCCATTAAACCATTTTAGAACAAAGCCACTAAATATTAATTCAATGATATGTTTGTTTTTTGACCAGATATGTTTATACGTGTGTGTGTGTGTATAATACAATAGATAATACATTTATTTGTAGATTAGTCAGCGACAAATGTGTGTGAGTAGATATTGGTGTTGATATTTGCATATTATTTTGATAAACGAACGAATCTGTTTTGTTCTTATTGTCAGTTAGTTGGTACACTGCATTTCTATGCTCTCCCATCCAATGTTTCTTCTGCAAACTGTTCTCATTGAACATACACTAAAGTGCATTTGTTATATTCTGCAGTCTGGAATGAAATGGATCATATCAGGAATTAAGAATGATCAAGGAATATCCAAGAAACAAATCCCAGTCTAAAATCTCAGAACTTTAACCTCAAGCATAGAAGTTGAAAAATTAAATCTCAAAACTTATCATCAAATCCCAAAACCTCAAACCCCAATTGAAAACCCTCAAATCTTAAAATCTCAAACCGCACGAAATATGAGCCGTCATTTACGACTCTATCATAGTGTGTTCAATCACAATCACATTTTTTTTGCCTGCGCTCATCACAGGGAAAACACTAATGAAACAATAAATATTGAATGCCACATTTCTCAAAGCCCTGGAAACGTACACTTCCGGAATTCTTGTGGTTTGACCGTTTACCACAACTTCAAAAAGTCACTGTTATCATGTAATTCAATTTAACTGTAATATAATGTATTATTAGCTTGCTAGGCCGTCCCAAGCTTGTGAGATATTTAGATAACATCAAAAGAAGAGCGAAATGTGCATTTTAGCATATTTTTACGCTAATATATAAAAAGCGGAATCGTTAAAATAGTAGAGCAGGTAAGAACTAGACTAATATTCAAAATCAGCGTGCTGGAAAAATCCATAATCCGTTAAAAATAAATTTGAAAATGGAAAAAATGATTTATATGTGAAATAATATATTTGTATGCTAAAACTTCTTCACCGTGAAACATGCTTACTGAAAACAAGGATGACTTTATGAGTTTGGGGAGAATTAATTTTTGTGTGTGTGAATGAGTACCCACCATGACTCACAAAGAAATGGACACCTTTGTTTGGCGTTTTGGAAACATTTATTTGGCTGCGTTTTCAGGCCAGTCGTTGTTTGGCTTTTTTCGTCGACGGTTTGGCCTTATGTGGCTCGAGAGATCTGACAACCCTACTTCAGTTATAAGTCGAATATACCGAATGTTTGTCGTTGTCCGTATTTTTACCATGCTTGAAGCATATTCGTTTTACATTTGTGATCACTCCTAGAATTGAGCTGTCTTCGTGTCTGGTATCTTCATTGAAAATGGTATGAATTACATGATAAATATGACATCTGGCTTGGATTAGATCGTGAATCATTTTTCATGGAATATCATTGATGTTTTTTGTTCATTGCCTCACAGTCCGTGGTGTTTATTTATTTCAGCTGATTGTAAACCAGTGGGTCGTCACTGCCGTATGGTCCGCTGATTATCATTTCTATCATTGATAACAAGCAATATCTAACAGGACAAATCGTGATGATCGTACGTGTCATTTAAATTGAATAATTGATAAATTGTTCGACATTTGCGTTATATTTGAGCGAGTTATATTTCATTAGTGTGTGTGATGATTTGATTTGACTAAAGTTGCTAAAGTTCAACATGCGGAGTTATAATTCTTATGGTTGCGAAAAGTGTTGGAAAATACCGACTTCTTAGCGTGACGTGTGATGCGCGTGTGTGATATTATCTCATCTCCGTGTCTCTATAGATCAGTGGTTCTTAACCTGTGGGGAATTCTCCACTGGTGGGAAAGGAAGAGTTGCCAAGTGGGAAGTTAAAGGTCGGACAGAACAGGACAAATGTGTGTTTTTATGAATTCAAATTCGTTTATTTTTGTTTCCAATGACCTATTGACATTTACTTTATGTAACAATTGAATTCATTGAATTTATCAGCGCTGTTGTGTAACATGAAGAGTTGACTCAACAAGAAGTGGGAAACATGAGAAAAATGGTTAAGAACCACTGCTCTAGAGGAAGTGAAGAGGGAATCTCAGTTTCGAGGAGAACAGGCTCTCACAGTGCGATAATCTAGATGCTGTGAAATCTGTTGTCAAAGGACGATACTATTTAAGCTTCTATTATCCTGTCGGCCTCGTAGCCGAGTGGCTGAAACTCATGCTTTGTGCACGAGAGGTCCAGGGTTCGATTCCCTGGCGAGCTGAAACGGTTGGGCTCGTTCCTTAAAGTGATAGCCCAATTGCCGCGTTGAGGGTTTCGTGTGAGCGCAGTCGTACAGTTTTCTGTGCTGTTAGTGACTGCGATAACTCGTGTGGCGGCCCGAACTGCGGTGTGCCAGCCGGGGCCGTGAGGCTTTGCCCCCGCAAAATTACACGCGAACACGGCCTTCTCTACTGCTGTGTTTGAATGCGTATTAATTAATTATTTATATACGATCCTGTCTCAGATTTGACCTTTATCTCGAAGGTAATTGAGTATGTAGGGGTGTATCAAGATGTTGGTTGTTTTAAGGAGTATATATTGTATATGCTATGCAGTGGGCGAATTTCTTCGGCATGTCAATATTGTGATGTGTGGCGTATATTCTGTGTGGTTTGGCTCACAGGAGTCTTATATTAGCAGCGCTGACCTGGACGCTGATACTTCTCGCGTGCCTGCTCCTGATTCTCGCCAGCAGCGGCTGAATTTCTCATCGCAGCAGCTCGACAAGATGGCTGCCAGGGCTGATGAGCCGCTGTATGAAGAAGGTCACTACATCGAGGGATCGTTTGAGGTGCTCGCCACGTGCGTGCGTGTGTTTGCTGGGGTATTATTGTGACACAGTGAAGGAGGTGGCTGGGGTTTGTGGCTGGACATTGTGGATGCAGTCAGGCAAAGTTTGTGGCGAATTCCACCAACTACTGTCAAGTGACTATATGAGCAACATATATTCATTTGACTTGAAATGATAATTTGAGCTAGATTGTGAAATATTAGTTGTTTTCCAACTGAAACTCGCAGATTGTGTCATCGGCTTCGTGAGGTTTTTTATCTTATTATATTTTTCACGAGTCGAAGAACATTTCATTGATATATTGGCCAATGCATATTGCTGGCGATGATCATTTTGGCCAACGCTCGATGATCAAAAGATGATAAGATGCTCAGATGGCCAAAATGGTGGTAATCTGATGTGTTGGTGTTTGTTGAAGAGCCTTGACTATGAGCTGGTGCACAGCGCGTCCAACATCAAACACAAACTGATCATTGCCTCGTACGGCTCGATGAAGGTTCAGCTGTTGCGTGTAGTCGTGTGCCTTATTGTTGGTGAGCGATGTGAATGACATACTCATAGTTGTCACAACTGATGCTCGATGCTGATTACGATAATGTTTCATATATCAAAACATAATTCATACTGGATATGTTTGCAGCTACATTATCAAGTTGATGTTGAGTGGTTTGTTATTGTTGATGGCAGGCGTGTTGACTGCATGTTGTGCTGCCACTCTGTGTATCGGCATTGATCTCACGTCAGATGTCAAGTTCGGCATCGTTAAGCGCCGTAATATACCATCCATACTGTCATCCCAACTGACGTTCTCACTACCATCTATATTACCATCTATATTACCATCTATATTACCATCTATATTACCACCTATATCACCATCTATATTACCCTCTATATTACCATCTATATTACCATCTATATTACCACCTATATTACCATCTATATTACCATCTATATTACCATCTATATTACCATCTATATTACCACCTATATTACCATCTATATTACCACCTATATTACCATCTATATTACCACCTATATTACCATCTACTTCACCATCTACGTCATTTACATTGCCACCTATATTACCATCTATATTACCATTTATATTACCCTCTATGTCATCATCCACATTACCGTATACATTATCATCCATATTTCATTCTACATTGTATTCTAGATTATTTACATTATCAACTAAATTGTCATCTGAATTATCGTCTACCTTATACATATATCTGTACTATTCTACGATGTATATGTGCATGTGTGTCTGTGTGTGTATGTATTCACGCGCTTACTGCAGTTACGCACCAGTGTGAAGGCTGGCAATGTTTTGTACTGCCGTTTCTGGCATGGCTCGGCTTCAACACGTTGTTTGCTCTGATAGCGTTTGCAACTGCCTACATTGAGGTACGAATTACCCACACACACATACATACACACACACACACACACACACACACACACACACAAAAAAACGCAGGTTTTGATAGCTGGAACAAAATACCTGCTGAAAACATTTCCTACTGTACAATTGCGCTTTTCAGATACAAACATTGCCGAACAGAACAGCATCAAGCTATTGGGAGTTACGCTAGATAAATATCTCGACTTTGAAGAGCATATTGACAAACTAGCTCGCAAATCGACAGGCATGCTGATTGCCTTGAACAACGCCAAGTCATCTTTACCCGAAAGAACACATCGGCCTCTCATCAATGCGTTCATTATGTCAACACTTACATACTGCATCACTATATATGGCACAGCAGGACCTACACAGCTTCACAAACTTCAAAAAGTCCTCAACTTCTGCGCACGAATACTCACGAAAAGACGAAAACGAGATCATATATCCGACGCATTTACCAAGCTGGGAATGCCGCGAATTGACGAGTTATTTACAACCAACAGAAAACGACTCATTTTCAAAATTATGCAGACAAACACACCGAACCTGCTGTACAACACCATAGAACGACAAAGCGGATCTCGAACGACAAGACAAAGCGACATTATCTACCCGAAGATTATCACAGATGCCGGAAGAAAACGATTGAACTACCACGCTGCCAGATATATATACGGGACATTCACATGAAAACACTCTCGTAAACACAACTTGAACATCGCACAAACACGAACCTTACTGCCTATGAGCTTATATATCAAGTTGTTGCTGAGTACGTGGTAATATGTCTATATTGATGTTATGTTGTTGTTTGTATACATGAATGATTGTGTGTATGTGTATGTGTGTGGGTGTGTGTGTGTGTTTGTGTGCGTGTGTGTGTATATATATTTATATATTGTACTGAAAAGCCTCAAATGTATATTTTGATGGATGTGCAATAAATGCAATTTACTTTACTTTACTTTACTTTACTTTACTTATGCACATATATTTATGTACATGTATGTGTGAGGTTTTTTTGTGGACAAAAACAATGTTTTGCCGGTCAATTTGTTTTTTGGTAATCAATATTGAAACATTACCTGTTCTTTCACTTCTTGAGTGTGACACTTTTCTTCTCAAATTGTCACTACTTTACTACGATTGTGACACTTTTCTTCTCAAACTGACATTACTTTACTACGAGTGTGACATTTTTCTTCTCAAATTGTCACTACTTTACTACGAGTGTGACACTTTTCTTCTCAAACTATCACTACTTTACTACTAGTGTGACACTTTTCTTCTCAAACTGTCACTACTTTACTACTAGTGTGACACTTTTCTTCTCAAACTGACATTACTTTACTACGAGTGTTTTTGTTTCAGCCTGTGGCCATAGGCAGTGGAATTCCTCAAATAAAGTGCTACTTGAATGGAGTGAAGATTCCGCGCTGTGTTCGTCTCAAAACACTCTTCATGAAACTGCTGGGCGTGTACGCTTCCGTGATGGCAGGACTTCCCGTGGGAAAAGTATGTGAACAACACGGTTTTATTTGCAATGTTGTATTTTTCTGTCTGACTTGCACGCAATTAACACAGGTGATTTCATATGTGCGCCTTATCATATGATTGCAGTCACACACTCACACAATAGTGCAATTTATCTTAGTTGCTTTTATCTTAGTTAGTTATCTGTTGACACGTACACTAGTCTGTACTGACTCATACTGCTGCCTTCTGTATGCGTGCGGTGCTTAATTTAGATGCAGTCTGAGATGTGAGGCGGGTCGTCACATTATATGCTTTGTTTGATTTGAATCTGCCTGTATGTATGTGTGTGTGTAGGGATTATATTATGCTTTATTTTGTTCATCTCCCTTCTAATTTATCATATTTAACTTGTACGTTGTATGACTTATGTGCAAATTATGCTCAAGTGCCTTAATTATACTTTTATTGCAAGGCGCATTAGAATGACTATTCAGATGTAACATGCATGTGTGTGTGTGTGTGTGGATCAGGAAGGACCTATGATACACTCAGGCGCTGTTATTGCGGCCGGACTTTCGCAGGGCAAATCTTCAACTTTGAATTTCAACACTCCATTTTTCCAGTAAGTAAATCTGTGTTTATATTGAATGTATCAGATCTAGGTGCTGTTCACTGTTCTGTTTACAATGAAAATTCTGTTGGAAGACAGAATTCCGTATAATGACGGATAACTAATTTATCCTTCGTTTTACGACACAGATTACTTGATGTATTTGGTCAATTTGATCTTTTATCTTTACCATGCAATTTATGTGAGTTTTGCCTTTTTTTCAGGCAAATAGTTGTAGCTGTGTGTGTAATGTCGCAAGAGAACAGCCACATACTTGACATGTGCACATGTTGGTCATATTGTCAGTGAGTTTGCTGCCCAGTTGGCTTGTAATATGTCTTGAACTGCTGGGTATGACGTTGTGGGCTGAATTATCAGATGTTTTCGCGAGGACCACGAGAAACGAGATTTTGTCGCCTGCGGCACTGCTGCTGGAGTAGCGGCTGCGTTCGGAGCTCCTGGAGGTACTCTCTGCTCTACCCGCCTCTCCTCCTCTCTCGCACTCAAACCACCATGTCAACTTCAACTTGAGACGCATCAGAATCAATTTTCAATTGATCAGTACTGTGAGCAACTGGTGGAATTATGCACGATTTGGTACATCTTATATGAAGTTCCAATGTGTGTGTGTGTGCGTTAAGGTGGCACGCTTTTCGCTATCGAGGAGGGAGCCAGTTATTTGCACCAGGATCTGTTATTTCGTCTTCTGTTCACCGCGTTTCTCTCGTCCTTTGTCCTCAAACAAATTCTCAGCGCATTTTACGGTCATCCTGGTACGTATAACATAATCATGCATGTGTTTGTACTGTGCTAGTATGTCAGTTATTTGAGTGCAATGATAAAAACAGTTGTTCGCTGAGGAGGTCTTCATATGATTTGTACGTTGTGATTTCATCGCTGCCTGTGTTGTTGTGATGCTGTTTGTGTGCTGCTGTTGCTTGAACTGCTCCCTGTGTTGAGGTTTGTGTTAATATTTTCATCGGCGTTTGTGTTGATGTTTGTGTTGATGCTTGTGTCGATGTTTGTGTTGATGTTTGTGTTGATGTTTGTGTTGATGCTTGTGTCGATGTTTGTGTTGATGTTTGTGTTGATGTTTGTGTTGATGTTTGTGTTGATGTTTGTGTTGATGTTTGTGTTGATGCTGGTGTTGATGTTTGTGTTGATGTTTGTGTTGATGTTTGTGTTGATGTTTGTGTTGATGCTTGTGTCGATGTTTGTGTTGATGTTTGTGTTGATGTTTGTGTTGATGTTTGTGTTGATGTTTGTGTTGATGTTTGTGTTGATGCTGGTGTTGATGTTTGTGTTGATGTTTGTGTTGATGTTTGTGTTGATGTTTGTGTTGATGTTTGTGTTGATGTTTGTGTTGATGTTTGTGTTGATGCTTGTGTCGATGTTTGTGTTGATGTTTGTGTTGATGTTTGTGTTGATGTTTGTGTTGATGTTTGTGTTGATGTTTGTGTTGATGCTGGTGTTGATGTTTGTGTTGATGTTTGTGTTGATGTTTGTGTTGATGTTTGTGTTGATGTTTGTGTTGATGCTGGTGTTGATGTTTGTGTTGATGTTTGTGTTGATGTTTGTGTTGATGCTGGTGTTGATGTTTGTGTTGATGTTTGTGTTGATGTTTGTGTTGATGTTTGTGTTGATGTTTGTGTTGGTGCTGGTAGGCGAGGTATTGTTCAGCGGGCTGCTGGATTTCGGTTCATTTGCGCCGATGCAGCTGGGTTCGCTCGGCTATGAGTTGCTGGCATACGGCTGCATGGCCGTCGTGCTGGGATTGTGCGGCGCCGCGTTCGTCAAACTCAACGTCTCCATCAGTATTTTCCGCAAACGGTGAGTGGCAGCAATATTACAAGATATTACATGTATGTGCATGTGAGTGCAGACGTTGTTTGTCAGCGCAGAGCTTATTTTGCCACTTATAAGGCAGTGTCATTGTATATCTTGTTACATTCAGGCCATCTGTTTGTTATTGTTCATGTTCATTTTTGTCTACGTTTGTGCTGCACTCGCGCCATTTTGTTCTCCAGTTACTTGACCAGCTGGTGGTTGCAGTGTGGAGAGGTGATCCTGGTGTCCTTCGTCATGCTCGTGCTAGGTCTGTGCGCCATCCACGTCAGCGGAGATCTGGTTTACTACGGCGACTCTCCTCAAACGTTCCCCATCAGGGTCAGACAGAGTTTTCTTCATCTTCCTCCGTGTCAATACATTTTCTCTAAATCTGAGAAGAATTAGTTAATTTCGGCTCTCAATAAGCCGTCGACTCATTCACAAGTGCTTATGTTAAACTGTTCATGGCTCCGTGTTCTGCGCTGCTTCTCACTCACTTCTCACTGTGTGTGTGTGTATGTGTATGTATGTGTGTGTATGTGTGTGTGTGTGTCAGTGTCGCATGAGTGTCAGTAAGCTGGGAGTTTCTGACTTGTTGATGCAGACGCCGGAGGTCACACTGCGCAGTCTTCTTCACCGTCCTCCAGGTCAGTCAGCTCATGTGTTTCTCATGCCACAAGGGCGTGCCCTATCTATTATCTACAACTAGGCCTACTATTACAAGGGTGTGCCTTATCTATTATCTACAACTAGGCCTACTATTACAAGGGCGTGCCCTATCTATTATCTACAACTAGGCCTACTATTACAAGGGCGTGCCTTATCTATTATCTACAACTAGGCCTACTATTACAAGGGTGTGCCTTATCTATTATCTACAACTAGGCCTACTATTACAAGGGTGTGCCTTATCTATTATCTACAACTAGGCCTACTATTACAAGGGCTTGCCTTATCTATTATCTACAACTAGGCCTACTATTACAAGGGCTTGCCTTATCTATTATCTACAACTAGGCCTACTATTACAAGGGCTTGCCTTATCTATTATCTACAACTAGGCCTACTCTCCAGATCTTGGTCGGGTTTTTCATTCTGTATACTTGCATTCAAAGTTCAATAATTGAAACACAACTGGCTAGGGTATTGTCGTGCTTTTTTGTAGCGCCATTTTCTTCTCGCAAATAATGTACAGATGTATTCCATAATAGTATTCACAATTACAAGCAAGAATAGTTCTCAGTTTGGAGCACGTTTTTGTAAAGTTAATTGTAATTGTTGTATGTTGATGACTGCAAACTTTGGTTAGAAACTGGTTTTTATTGTTGTGTGTGTGTGTGTGTGTGTGTGTGTGTGTGTGTGTGTGTGTGTGTTTGATTATGTGTGACAGGCTCATTTCAGTTGTCATCTCTGCTGCTCTTGTCTCCGCTCTACTTTCTGATGACCGTGTGGACATACGGCCTTCCTGTGCCCAGTGGAGTGTTCATTCCTTCTCTGGTGACCGGCGCGTTTTTCGGCAGAACCGTGGCCGCTGGTCTGCTGTACTTGCACCCTCACTGGGTGCGTTCAGTGGTCGTCTCATGTGTCATACCAGCCATGCCATGTTACTGTATTGTTTAAATTCCCAGCAAGTACTCATGATACGTTGCTTATGATACGCATAACATTCTGTCAATTATCTCAGTAAAATTTGAGCTGGTCGTGCTGGTACTGTGTGTCAGTGCGTGTATATTTGCCTGTGTGTATGCACATGCTTATGTGTGTAAGTGTTTGTATATATGGACATTTGCTGGTATGCATGTACGAGTAAGTGCGTGCATGTATATATTTGTGTTTGTGTATTAACTTGTGTGCATGGTTGTGTATTGACTTGTGTGTATGGTTGTGTTAACTTGTGTGCATGGCTGTGTTGACTTGTGTGCATGGCTGTGTTGACTTGTGTGCATGGCTGTGTTGACTTGTGTGCATGGTTGTGTTAACTTGTGTGCATGGCTGTGTTAACTTGTGTGTATGGTTGTGTTGACTTGTGTGTATGGTTGTGTTAACTTGTGTGTATGTTTGTGTTGACGTGTGGACAGAGCTGGTGGATTGACCCGGGCAAATTCGCGTTGTTCGGTGGGGCAGCCATGTTGGGAGGCGTGGTGCGGATGGCCATCTCGCTGACGCTGATCATTCTTGAGGCGGTGGGAATAATCAGTGTTGGGCCGATATTGATGGCAGTTCTGATGATTGCCAAGTACACTGCCGACTTGTTCAATGAGGTGCGAGTTGTGATCATTCATTTGTTTTGCTACACTGATGCACGCCGTGCCTCGAACATCTCATTTGAGTGTCAATATTCAGTGTGAAATACAGTTAAATGTCGGATTATTTGGCCGACTATTCATAAGAGCTGGACAATCAAGCTTAATTCGTCTATTAACTAATATTATACGAAATATCAGTTTTCCGCTTCTTATTTACTTCAAGTGTATTTTATTTAGCAATGTTTTTGTTTCACTCACGCTGCATGTGCTTGTCTGTTTGTGATGATTGTTGTTGAACTGATGTGGCCGTGCAAGCCTGTGCCTGTGCTTGTGTTTGTATGCGTGTATGTTTGTGTTGGCACCAGAGTTTGTACGATGCTCACATTGAGCTGGACGGTATTCCCCTGTTGTCATGGCGACCTCCGCCCGGCAGTGAGCACGTGCAAGTCACTCAGGTGAGTGTGTTCTTCTTGTCACGTGTCGCTTCACAACACATCATGCACATACTGCGTCATCACATTGCCTGCATGCTGTGATCCGGTGCATATTGATTCACTGTTCACTCGTTCATTCGGCGAAATTTTCATCAGATCCATTATGTTATTTATTTTGCTTTCAGGTATTGCTTGACTTTGTCACGGGAAATGTGTACGTATGTGTTTTCGTTAATGAGGTATTTGTGATTAGTCATATGGTTGGTGTGTGTTGACAATAGTTTATGTCTCGTCCGGTACGATGTGTGAGAGTGCGTGAGAACGTTGGTGTGTTGTATGACTTGCTGGACAGCTGCACTCATAATGGCTTCCCCGTCGTAGACAATGACTCCATTCAGCCACAACAGGTCAACACACATTAACACACACTAACACATACACACACACTAACACACACTAACATACACTAACATACACACACACACACACACACACACTAACACACACACACACACACACACACACACTAACACTAACACACACACACTAACACACACACACACACCAACACACTAACACACACTAACACATACACACTAACACACACACACTAACACACACACACTAACACACTAACACACACACACACACACACTAACATACACACACTAACACTAACACACACACACACATACACACACACACTAACACACACTAACACACTAACACACACACACACACTAACACACACTAACACATACTAACACACACTAACACACACTAACACACACTAACACACACACACACACTAACACACACACTAACACACACATACACACTAACACACACTAACACACACTAACACACACACACACTAACACACACACACACACACACACACACACACACACAATGTTAGTGATACTGTAGAGGTTTTACTGGTGATAAGATGGTTGATAATATTGATAACACTGCTGATTGCTGTTGATAAGATTGACAACAAAAATGAGGCGTTGTCTCTATTTTATTTAACGGGATACCCATTCTATTTAGGAATATATAATAAGGATGCATGTTTTAATATGGAGACATGTCACTGAATAATCCAGTTATTTCGACGATATTACATTATTTTTCTGGTCAAACACTGATAATTAGTATTTGATAATGAAATATATTAGTTTCGACGGGTCTTGTTGCTACCAGATGAACATTGGTGCACTGTTTTATCTGACTGAACTGTGCGCACATGCAGATTGGCTAAGTGATGCTCGATTGTGATGGTGAGTTGCAGGAGACTGATGGAGACGAGGAACGAGCGTGGCTGCAGTGTTGCGACACCGAGTGTTCGGATGATGATGCAAACTGCCAACATGCCTCGCTCGTCGGCTGTCACACACTGGCTGCGTCGCGACTGTCTCTTGAGCGACAAGTTCGTCGCAAGCGAGTCAGTCAGTTCGGCAGGTGAAACCTCTCTATATCTCGCTATGTAGTTATCGTGGTGCCGGATCAAAGGACACGAGCAGATCCTTGCATAATTGTGCTTCTCGTCAATGTGTTTGATTATTAAATGTGGCGATTTTTAGCATGTGGTGAATTTTCCGAATATTGAAAATGCTTGTTATAAATTATTCAATTGATGTTTGCTTAGTGCATGTGATTGTGCAATTGATTAGTGCATACGTTTTTTAATTAGAATTACTCGGTTCTCAGCACTGAAAAGTATACCAGTTAACTGTTCATGTTAACCAGAATTTATTCACTGGGCGAGGAAGTGTTAGGCTTACTCAATGTTCTTGTGTGTTTGCATTAATAGCTTGCATTAAATAATGTTGAACATTGATGTAGTGATGGTGCATGTTGTGGCCAGATTTCGTGGTCTTATTCTGCGCTCGCAGCTGGTCGAAATGCTCAAATACAAAATCTACACGCAGGTGCTGGCTTCCAACAGCTCAATGAGTGGAGCTCTGTTGAACGCAGATTATCCCCGATACCCTTCACACAGAGTAACCGCTCTCACACCACACACCAATATCTGCTCGAACGTTATTCCGTGTATCGGGGTTTTCTCTCTCGTCTTTCTGTTGTTACATTGTGTTTGAGGCATCGTTTGTCGCTTGTTTGTTTACTGGTCGTGACTGCAAGATAGCCTGTGTGTGGCGGCCGGACCTGTGGTGTGTCCGTAGGCACCGTGACAGGCTTTTTCCTCGCGGAACTGTACTTCTCCACTGTTATGCTCAAGCGTATAAATATAATATCACGTATTGCCCACGCTGTAGCATTACCGATCAATGAGCTCAAAGTTAGAACTGCGCTGTCGCTTTGGTCACTTATGCTAATTTGATTTGGCAGCATCATTGTCAGTAAACATAGGAGTAAACAAACACACGTTTTGCCGAACCTGTTTTTCCTTACCCACTTTCAGCCCCTCCACCGGAAGAATCCTGGCGCTGCCACTGACTTGGACTTATCTAGTGAATGTCAGCTATCGACTTGAATTCTGTGTTGTTTCACACGACTATAGTTGGAAAAAATACCGAACGTGTATTTTGTTGTGGATTCAAGGGTTGCCGCGGGAGACAACAAGATGTGCTGCTACAAAACAATGCGCGGAATAGCAAGCAATGCTACAGGCGACCAATGGTCTTCCGAATTCGCCAACAAATGCTAATTCGTGTTGTATTCTCTAGCTTTATATTTGATCCATAATTTTGTGTGTCTTATTTTCAATCTTTTCCTGTTGTCTATAGCATTATGACGGTTTTTCACGGATATTTCAAACTTGTTTGGCTTCGTGTTTTTTCACTGTTCACGTGTTTTCTCAAGAAGCATTTGCGTCTATTCGTGGTCAGTTTCTCCATGTTTATTGCACATTCTTGTTATTCCCTTCATTGCTCCTCATGATGTACTTTAAAACAAATCGTCTTCCTGAAATTGAGGTTGATTGTTTTTAAATTGATGCTGTAAACTTATAATGTGTTGTTAAGTGGACCCGTCGCTTTTTGCTAATTCGCTTTTGTGCTAATACGTCTTTTATCGTCAGTTTGGTGCGTAGATAGATTGGTTTTCAGTTTGTGTGTATGTGTATGTATGTGTGCAGGATGTGCATGTTAGTCACGAGGAGCGTGCTTTGACTGTCGACCTGAACGACTACATGAATCCCGCATGCACCGTCGTACTTCACACGGGCAACTTGCCTCGCGTCTTCGAGCTGTTTCGCGCACTGGGACTGAGACATTGCGTGGTCATCAACGATCGCAACCAGGTCATTATCTATATCTCTTATCTTTCTCAACCAGGTCATTATCTTTCTCAACCAGGTCATTATCTATCTCCTATCTTTCTCAACCAGGTCATTATCTCTATCTCCTATCTTTCTCAACCAGGTGGCTAGTTCTCATCGTCGCTAGCTCTATATCTTTACGTCCTTGTCTTTTTGTATGTTGACATGCCATTATATCATCACATGATATCGTAACATCTTAGTATCTTGCATTATCCCCGCCGCATACTGTCATGTTACGAGTGGCATTCACGAGATTATAGCTTACTGCAAGTGGGCTGACTGCACATTGCTTCGGAGATGTGAATGTCACACATTCTGCTACACTTGCTGACACACTCCACCGCTCTTTTCAGGCTGACTGTGTGTGTGTGTGTGTGTGTGTGTGTGTATGTGTGTGTGTGTGTGTGTGCGCAGGTGGTTGGTATGGTTACCAGGAAGGATCTGTCTCGTTACCGTATCTGCGGTCCTCTGTTGTGTTGGCCTCGAGCGGGTCGTCAGAACTGCAAGAGATTGTATCGGCTGCCGATCCGCGGTGCATTCAGCGCGGCCACTGCTCAACAGCCACTGTCTGGCGTGTGTCGTCACTTGGTGGCTGCTCGACTGCGAGCTCGCGCTGCCGTCAACACTGGTGTCACCACTGGTGCACGTGATCAGCAGGAACAAGATGACGGTGATGACGTGCCAGTGTGAGAGGCGATGTGCTAGTGCCGTCACAATGACACACATAATTCATCATCACTCAATTCAGCCACCTCACTCGACCAACTCGCTCTCATTGCTGTCCTGTTTACTGCTCCGCTTCAAGGTCAGCACGTGACCACGCAAAATTATCAACATTCTATGATAGTTATGTTTATTGTGGTGCTTTTATGCTATAATTACTCTTCTTTCATATCGTGTTTATCCAACATATTCGTACCGCAGTTAATGAAGGGCATCACTTTTTATTCCGGCATTATTGTATTTTATGCTTTTACGCTGTTTTATTGTTAGTCAACATTTATATCGATTATTCAGCAGTTGATTTTATACTTGTTTTAATCACTTATTCTATGCTTCAATCAGTATTTTAGCTTCAGGTACCTTATTCGCTGCATATTAGAATGTTTCAATTTCATTTAGGGCAATTAGTTTAAATTACGGCTGTGCATGTATTAGTTGTATATATTCATATATTGCATAATGTGTTACTCATTTTGTGTTGCTATTGGGCTTTTGCGATGTTTTTGTGATTGGAATGTTCATTGCTTTTCAAATTATTATATTGCCAATGAATGCAAATATATGAGATGTGTTGATGTATAAACGAATTCATTGGTGTTGTCGTTTATTTTGCTCTGTAATTGCACACAATGAGACTGGTTTTAGACGAGATTGAAGAAGCTGAGAGGACATGCTGCGTAGTAGTACTGACAGTGTCCATACTGCTTGCCTAGTCGCTCTGCTTTAGTGTACTCGAGCATATCTCGCGACTTGGGCTGGTCACTGGATTGTAACGAGCTCCTGCAAGCACATTGACAGTGTGATGATAGTTAACAGACAAATGTCGCACCGCAGACTCATGGAAAATCAACTAGAATACTCGCCATTGAGTTCTACATGACTTGCAGTCTGTGTTTCTGTCATTTTTGACGTCAAGCATGGTTTTCAATTGCATCTTGCTGGTTTTGAGTAATTGTATGTCGAAATTTACCTGAGTACTGTGTTGATCATTTCGCCGAGAACTCCTGCGTTTTCCACTGGTGCCTCGGCTATTTCACACACGGTTCTCAGCATACATTGTCTGCCATCCAGACCAAACCTGGCATCCCACAAATACCATTGTATCAGTTATTCACGCTGAATGCGCACTCAACATGCTCAATACTTGTCTATCACTCCTCGACGTGCAGTTCTGGTCTCATACACTCACGACATCATCGTGAATGAGACCACGTGTATATTTCGCTCCTGACTGCACATATAATAAGCGTCGATATTGGACTTGTATTTGTGATTGAAGTTAGTCATGTGATGGATGTGATAATTCATTGCGGGGATGCAACTACTGTATATATGTGGAGACGCAGCTTCCTAGTCGGTGGTTCTTAATCTTCACATTCCGTATCTCCGAGCATACAAGAGATGAATCTCAAAAACCCGTGAATTATCGGTGTTAAAACAGTGTTGCGCCTGGCATATTTTCCTTCTATCGGTTTTCTACTTTGAATATTTCGTTTATCAAGTGTAGGCAAACGGTATTTGTTGAATAGTCAATTCTAAATAACCAGTCAATATGACTCATGCTCACATTTTCTCACATTGCATTTCTATATTGCATTGCATAGACATAAATGCCAACTATATTTTCATTTTTTATTTTCCGTAGGTTTTCAGGGTTTTTCTCCTATCATGATCCTCCTTTCAGGATCATTCTCCTCCTCATGTTGAATTTGGTGAAAAATCACTCCTTCCACAGACTCAAGCAGTGCCAGACCAGATATCCAATGGTGGTATACGTTTAAAGTTTGAGAACCACTGTGGTGGATGGAATATTTTTTCAGTCCTGGTTGTTTGATGAAGCGGTGTATGGAGGCTCTAGCTGGAGATAAGAGCTAATTTCTCTGGGAGATAAATCTGGAGATGAAGTTTTATGCATGGGCATGGTTTTTATGCGCACCTGAAACTGATGATTCATGTGTGGATAACTATCTATATCTATAACTATCTATAACTATCTACCTGGAGATGAGACCCTCGGCGTAGTTGTAGAGGTGCATTTTGTCGTCGGCCAGGCGTCGGTAGTACGAGTAAGAGTCGGCATTGGTGTCGTCAGTGTGACGGGAGGCGGTGGCCTCGCTGGCCATCGTCGGCAAGTTGAAGCTGAGAGGAACCTCCACGTGCAACTCGGAACCTCATGAGCGACACGCACATGCACATGCAATCACACCAACAATCGCAGAGAGCGTGAGTATTTGTGTTGACACAGATATATATATGTATGTATGTCTGACTTCACTGGTATTGAGCTCGGTTGTAGAATAGGTTTATACATATACATGTAGCATACAATAGCGAACAGCGGCAAATAGCGATATCATGCCGAGTGCGCGATAGCTCAGCGATTACAAGTATACGTAATCCAATTATGAAAATTGTGGAGATGCGCGTGTATAATTATGAGCTAATTAGTCTGCGTTGCAACGGTATATCCTTTCGGCGCATCATTTGGGCTCTCCGGTACATGGGGCCACTGCATGGTGGTAATAGTGCTTGCACTCTTCTCATACTACTGGACATGCTTGTAATTAATAATAATAGATGTGCATGTGTGAACACTGTACTGTATTTGTTCCACGTGCACTAGAGTTGCACTACGTGTATGAATATGTTTGCTCACCTCCTGGGGCTAATCCTGGGATGGGCATTGTAAATTTCGGTGTCAGAATGAAAGCTGCTCCTTCGGGCAGGGGTGCAAACAGTCGCTTCTTGCGATGAGATACCGCACGTGACGTGTTACTGACCCGGTGGTGTTCCTCAGTCCTCTTGTCTTCCACGAGGTTTATGCGGTCTGCACACAAAAGTATTCTTGAGTCTTCATGAGAATAGCAAGTTGCGCAGTCTACTACATTCATGCAGATACTGAGCATTGCTATATGAAAATTTTGTTTTTCACATTTGGAATCGTATTAACACAAGTTAAGATTATTATACGGATTAATGGAAGAAGCAATTAAATTGCTTTCAGTAATAAATTCAATGGCTATATAATTACAAAGGTTTATTTATCGCGGTTTATGATTGCGCAAATGTGTGAACATTTGTTTGTTAACTGATGTGCTATAACGTAATTTGCTTGCTTATATTTGTGGTCTTGCGAATATTTGAATAGTGAATTACGACATTACCTTGCGTTGATGCATGACTCTGTGGTGTCAGCACCAGTAGCAATGTGGTCACGATGAAAACAATGATATTCATCTGAAACGTTATGGAGGCGAAAGTTAAGATTTTTGCACGTATTTATGACAAATACCAAGTCAGTATATATAGCATATAAATGGTATCTTATCTCAGCTTGAACATTGTGGGGCGTGATGCAAGAACTCTAGTCAAGACCATTTGAATATTAACAAATATGAGGTGGTTCAACGAACGTTAGGTGGAGATGGTGAGTTTTGCACGAGAATGGTTGACGAAGCCGATCCTGGCCGATGTGTTCTGTTGAGATAACTTGCCACTTCTGACATGCCACCAGCACGTGCACGCGTATTTATAACTCGACACCGCCATTGACAGTGTGTGTGTGTGTGTGTTGTATCAATGGTGCACTGCATTTGATGACCGGCTACCACATGACCGCTGACCCTGGCTGACACGCAACTAGAGCGTGTCACACTCGTGCACACACTCACACACGCACGTAAGAGGTGCGAGTTTATTGGCGAGGTGTTCACTATTGTTTGCTGAGTGATTCAATGCTGTCTTTTCGCTGCTTCACTGTAGTTCAAGGTTATCAGTGAGTCTTGTACGTCTGTACGTGCGTGTCTCGTTCATTAATTTGTGTACTCTCATGCATGTGAATGTAAGTACTCATATGTAAATTAGAATGAACAGTATTGATAGAATGTCTATGTATTATTCTAATACATTTATCAGATTATCAGATGGGTCTGAAAATTGAAGTCTGGTGAGTTTTACAGTAGCAGTCTATAGAATAATATATATTTGGTTTTTCAAAATTGTCCACATTGAGTAATTTTACTTTCATTTCTCAATCGTGTTGATCAGGTTTGCATTTTTGCTGTTTGTATGTTGCTCTGTGATCTTATAAATTACTGGCGTTCATAATGGTTATTTTTAGAAGGATGCCGATTTTTGTGTGTGAATGTAGTCGCGGATTCAGCTTGGGCATGCCAAAGTGTCGCTAGCAATTGTTACGCTGCGGAAACCTACCGAGCAATGCCAATGATGGAATTCCCGATCCAGTCTTCGTCAAAGATGACGAGATCACCTTCGCTGCAGAGGAGCCAGGATTATTGTCGCGTGTTGTCAAGGCGACCAAAGACAGAACATTTCTGTTCAGGGCAGTTACTGTCTTACTTCTGTAACATGTAAGTCAGTATAACCCAGCATGCCATATACTGCAATTTCGGCTCCGAGAATCTGATGAGACAATCCGTGTATATGAAGAGTTGTACTTTTAGAATTATCGCTTAATGTCGTCCAGCGGCGGCACCAGGATTTTTTCGGCAGGTGCGCTTAAATGGGCCAAGGAAAATGATTCTGGAGCTTGCGAAACATGAGGAACTACACTCATAATGTTCGTGGCCAAGATTTAGGTGGGATCAGGGGACTTGACACATATTTTGGGGTTTCAGTCCTTCCAAGCCGCCTCTGGCGCCGCCACTGATGTCACAATATTCGGTATAAAACCTAGGATAACTGCTCAAATTCTGGCGAAGTGGTGGACTGGATTCAGCCGCGGTTGGTTAGGTGCTGATTTGCCTAAGCGAGCGCTATTTCTCATTTGGCCTACGATGGACTTCTCAACTAATCTTCTTAACTAATTTCACCACCTGCACGTAGCGATTGAGGTGACTGACATATCTTAAACATTTAACTGTATCACAGACAGCAGCCAGGATTACTCGTGTTATTGCCTTGCCACTGGTATTCTGTCACGCAGTATATATACTTCACTACACTACTTCATTAAGTCTATTGCTGTTAGCCGATAGCAGCTGATATATAGGAATCGGTGTAATTGATCTAGAAATAAGCAAGAATTTAGACGTTCAACATTTAGTTTCATATTTGTAGAGCTCATAATTGTGGCAAGGTGTGCTCAGAAAGGTTTTCATTCAATGATTCAATGACACTTGTTTGTGATTTGAGGGTTCACCAGTTGCCAGTTGACAATATGATGCCGTCGGTATAACCATTAATAGAATTTTCGTAGCACTCAATAACTTCAATGTACAGACGCTGAATAGCAAGGTTCTAGACCGATTTGAGCTCCAAATCTGACCTTTGAAATTCATATTCGTCGAGTGTTTAATTCAACCTCTCAATAATTGGACATGCTTCGTAAAGCATTTAATATCTTTGACGAAACATCAAGCTCTGTTAATAGTGCGTGTTGGTTTTTGATATCCCTACTCTGTGGTGTTCTGTCTTCTGGTCTTGTGTTCTTATTGTATCAGTAAGGTTTCTATGTGGTGGCAAATAGGCTCTGTACTATTAATCCAGAGTCAACTTCTGGCGTAACGTGGCAGTATATGTATGCTTCATAAGATCACACACAATGAGTGTCGTCTCCCGGACACTGAAGTCTCTATTGTCTTGGTCCCATCAGGAAAACTTGAAAAACTTATTGTGAAATTCATTGTTTGAAACAGTTTTAAGTCATACGAATCAGTTTCAGTGTTGTTTCATGAAAATGCCATTGAATTATGCAACACGCGAGGTGAATATGCGTGTCGTGAGAGCAAGATCGTAAATCTTAAAATGTGTGAAATTGGCATATTGAAAGTCACAGGCTTCTAAATATATATATTATTTATTATATTTATATATATATATATATATATTTTATGGTGGTCCTTAGTGTACAAGTGTATGTAAAATTTAATTTTGGGAAAATTTATGTTCCCAACTTGGAAATATGCTCTGTTATGAGAAAACTATGTGAGTAAATTTTCAGCCGAATCGTTTCAACAGAAGATGTTGCACACACCTTCAATTTCACCTGACCCTGGCTTCAGGTCCTCCCTCAGTTGAGGTATTAGCCGATCGGAGGTGGGGCTATCGGGCTTCTCACTGTGGCCAAATTTGAGCCAGGGTGCGCTTCCGCTGATCTGGGAAAGCATCACTGGGGTCCGCCATCACTTGAAGGAGTAATTGAAGCTTCTACTCATCCTTTGTGAGGGATACGTCGAATTGCTGGATAACCGCCACTCCACTTTCCGCCTTGTCATTCACCACAGCGATGCTCCGGACAATCTGAGATGATCACTGGAACCCCTTGTTCATTTGCCACGAGTCCGGTGACAGATAGATTAAGGCCTCATCCAGTTGTTGCCTCCGGAATAATTGGAGGGTACTTCCACTGACGAAGTATTCCAGGTGGAGATCTCGGGCCAACTTCTTCGAATGCGTGACTTATTTCGGAGCCGAATCCTCTCCGTCAATTTCCCTTCGTGGTAAGGCAGCCTAACCTCCCTAACTTGGTGATAACGAGCAGTTGGGTACCTCCGATCCTGGAAATGACGATTGGGAGACGGCTCACTTGTTATTTTGTGGTCAGGTCTATCATGAGCATACCCATGCTAATGTACCGCCATTGGAGTTTCTTACCGAAACTCTTCTCTGATCTTTGAGGCCATGACAGCATGATGTTTCAAGAGTCGGCGTCGAATGTATGAAAGGTTGATGTTAAGCTCTGATGTTATGGTTTGGGAACGTGAGGCTTCAGTCAGCAAGTATATCGAGGAACGATCAGTCTTCCTGGTTTGATCCAGCGTGGTCTCCCGTGCTGAAACGACGATGCTCTTTTTGGCTTGATTCGCCCGCTTCACATGACTCACTCCTAACATTTCCGTATTATTAATCTGAGGCAACAGCTGAAGTGTTGAAGCTGAACGACGGCGAGCATTTGAGCTGCGCCACAGACGAGGAAGCGGCAGCTTCTTCTTGTTGCGGCGGAGAAAGCAGTGACTTTTCCCAAACAAAGAGATCGCCTCGGCTCCTGAGCAGCAGGGATTGAGTCGACGACGCACATCCTTCCTCGACGACCTGGCCACCGCTAGGTGAGGAGGAACTTTTTGTCCTCCTGGTTGGTCATTATGGTCAGCGCACTTAGTGTGCCATGTCGAAGAGGTTATTGAGAAATACCTCAAACTCGTTTTCTTTCGAGATTTGAGCCTCCGATCGCCGATAGTGACTTTTCTTGACGAACTTGTACTCCTGACGGAGCCTCTCAATTTTGGTGACAATGTCTTCGGATCATTGGGATCCGCTTCATATGAAAAACTGAGTCACCATGGAGGTCACGGCCAACGTGGCATGGCGGAGAGTTGTTTTGCTGATGTGTAGACGGTTGAGAACTACTCCGAGAATATGAGAAAATAGAGTATGTTCAAAATCCAATTTGTGACCACTGGAAACGAATTCGTAAGTAAATGTTGTGAAAATATGAGGAGTAAATGGAGTGTGTTACAATATCACCATGATCAGTCGAACTAGCCACAGCAGGAAAACTTCAGGTTATGTGTGCAGTATCTTCCTACAAACCAAATTCCGTAAAAATGTTTCACAAGGTGATTTTCACTTGTACTGTAACAAATTCCCGGGTTAAAAACAAAACAATTCCAACTTTTGTTGTGTCCAACTCGTAGTCTAATATATATCATAAACTAATTTAGATGTGATGCATCAAACAATTTTATAGTCACGATTATGTATGTATATTATTTAATCATCGCGTCAGCTGATAGACTATTGTTGCACAATGTGTGTATTGTGGGTGTTTGTGAACAATTCAGATCACATTTAACCGTAAATTCCATTTCCAATGCGCATTCCGGATGTTATTAGTCTTCTCCCTCCATCTTTTGATGATCAACTTGCATTTGAATTGCTCTCATGCAAGTTATAGCGTACGCTCTCCTTCCATTTCGCATTTTCCTGGATTTTAATAGTAATAATTATAAATTCAGATATTTTTTTCCTTGAATAAAGTTTATAACGTAGAAGTGACTATATATTTCATAGAAATACTGTTGGGAGAATGATTCAACAACAATAAAGTAACACTATGTATTTGATGAAACGTTCAGGTATATTGGATGTGCAGCAAAGCAAACAGACGAGCGGACGACAAGTGGCAATAGATGATTATGGTAGGTGCAAATACAAGCGTAGAGAGTGGGCAATATTGTCAGGTAGTCGTAGTGTCAACAGTACGTGTAGCGGTGTAACAACAATAGCCATGATGCATGTGCCGATTTTTGTGACAAAAACGTCATGAAAAATTGTGCGGAATAATGCGATCAAAAAGCATGTTGTGACACTGATTGAACATTTGTCTGCACGATGCGCCAGCCAGTCCGATTGACCTGGCAACTTTGATCTCTTCCTGAAGCTTCCGGTTCTTGCTTGAGGGCTCCCTGTTGAAACAGGGCGATCCAACAATGTCACTAATGCATACTCATAACACACATGACTAATTTAATATTTGATTCACATAACATATCGATGATCAGCATACTTGGAAATAGCGTTGAATACCGCTGTTTCTTAACTGAATGTTCTCATTTATGCGGTGACAAAAAGTAAACGAAATATACGGATTTAATGTTAATTCCTACAAACAACATCTTCCACTGGCATAACAAGTGTTCGTAACTTGTATAAAATGTTGAGCTCGGTCAAACCATGTTTATATTTGCGTTGGACTACAATCACGCATATGTGGTAGATATGTCCAATGAGTGTAATGAGTTAACACAGCAGTTAAAATGAAGTTGAACAGGGGAATCGTATCCGCTGACTTTAATCAGCTACATGTGAGTACTGTAACTACAAATATTAGCAGAATTGTAATGAACAGTACTGACACCAAATAATATCGCGCGAATACAGTCCTTATGTGGCAGGGCCTTTGGAGGCATGGCTTTTCCTGGTATACAAATGTGCTACAGACGTTTATAGGCAAGATAAAAATACTCGGTACTTACTCTGCAAGAATGTTAATGACATCTCCGAGCAGACCATTGTTTCTCAAGCGATCCGCCGAGAGGTGACACACAATCCTCGAAAGACACGCTGAACCCGGCATTCCTAGTCGCTCCAGCAGCAGTTCCAAGTAGTCATGAACCCCAGCAGCTGAGCTGTGACGGCTACTGTATCTGGCTTTTGCCTCGTGATGCTGATGGTAGCGATTTGGGTGAGGGAAGTGGTCTGGTTTTTTCTGCAGATTGTCAGGGTACCAGGAACCGAATATTTCCGAATCGTAATCGATATCATCGTTGTTCTGCACCATTTGATCGTCGTTGTTCGCGCGGAGTTTGGACATGAGAAATGTTGATTTAATGACTTTCAGAGAGATAGGTATCGTCGTATACAACTGCACGGCTCCACCTGAAGCAGTATTCATAATGACATCATAAATACTAACAATGAGAGCAAATCAGTTTTGTGTGCTTTGCTTCTGTGATCACCTTGATTAGTGATTCTCTGTCTGATGGAAAGATAACTAGTTTTATGGAACACTACAGCTCCATATATTATTCAACATATATTATAGCGTTGAATACCAAATTAATCATGAAATAATTGTGAAGTATTACTTATGTCCCGAGTATTTGAGTATTTTATTTATCTGTATCATTTGTCCCGATTATTTGATTTCTCCAGACTGAATGCAATTTAAAAACAATACGACAGGAAGACTTGGACCCATTAAAATCGTTTTTATACGCATGTTTCATGGAGAATATTGCAAATAATCGCATGGTTACCGTCAGGTGGGAAGTTCGGGGACGTGATTTCCAGTTTGGGCGTAAACGTAACCATAGTCTGAGCTAGTTGGTCGGACAGAAGATGCTCATCGACCGTGCGCTCCTGCCTGGATGCTGAGGCTGCTGAAGATGTGACGTGCCGTAGAATTCTGCTCATTACGTGGTTCAGTAACTGATTAGGCTCATAATCGCCCGATATGACGACCACAGCAGACAAAAGAAACATTGCCGAAATGATCATACTGAGCATCAGCGATATCGACGCAGTGTTGTCTCCTGTGAAATATCAAGACCGCAACTGACTGACGTGCAGTCTGAAACCCATCCGTCGATCAACTGTTTCTGGCTTGTCACAAATGTCTCGCAGTCCACACGAGGTGTGACAAAGGTCGTTGACACTCGTTCTTCCACCGCTGAAAACATGCACTAGTTCAGCACTACCGATCTACTCACATTGTCAGCACCATGTAATTATGGCCGTTTCACAGTACGATTTCACCCGACCGTTTTGTCCATAGTGCGATTGAATAGCTCGGCAAAACGTCTATGACTTGCTGTTGTGTGGAGTTTCACAGAACTCGTAATTACATTGACATACGCCGTGAATATAATAGAAGAGTTTGCATTCTACATATGAATGCATGCAATGACTCGTATAATGCGGCACATGTGAAATTCCACGCTGATTTTACTTCAAGATTATTCTAAAATAGTTAGACCCCTATGAAACGTATCTGCCAATTCCAGATTTATAATTCTTATTTCCGACATATGACAGCGTACTTTATTAAAATATGGCTCCATGTAATTTGTAATGTGGACACCACGTGCGACAATTGCTGATTTTTGGTGTCGTAGCCAAAGACTCCAGTGCGTTCAAATGCGCGTTTACAGTAGGAATGCGGGTGTGTGTGTGTCTGCATGTATGACAGGTGGGGTGAGCCATCATGCATGGCGATGGCCTCACAAACAATGCACGTGCGAATACACGTGTCAAGTGCAATTATCCATTGACTACTTGACACGGTGATGTGGTGGTGGGGATGTTTAAGAATCAGCTCTGTTTCTCTTCTTATCACTCGAGCGCTTTTTCTATTCACTCTTTAATCTTGCTGCCACCCATCAACGGCGAGTGTTGCGACACTGTTGCCAGTCGACTGCCTCGTGTCGCGGTGGAGGTCACGCGCTGTTTCGTCCTCGAAGTTCCTCGCACCCTTGGTCTCCAATGTCGTCGAGTCGCGCGCCGCCATCGCTAGCATGGATTGTTATTCTGAGTTTTCTCGCTGACTGCAGTTGCTCGTCTGACCATCCTGCTCATACTGGAATGTCGCAGAATCGCGAGGGCTGGCTCGCAGCACGGCGGGAGGGACACGGGGGTCGTGACACAGCGCCACTGGTCACAACCGAAATGCTGCGCAAAACGGCCAAAACTCTTGAAGCTGACTCGCGATTTCTGTTTGGATTCCCGGCGGGAAGCTCTATTTCGCTGACCACTAGCATCTTGACACCGCTGTTCCACGAAGGATCCATTAGTGAGGACACACTGTTGTCAATATCACATATGTTGATTTCAAAATAGCAGGCGTTGTTTGTATCAATCAAGTATATGTGTAGCATGAGTAGTCGATGATCACAAGTATATTAATTAACCACAGGAGCTCAATATTATGAATTTTCAGTGCAACTTCATAGCAATGATCATTAAAATGCACCCTGTGACAATGTACACCACAAGGATATCAAGATAAGCTTGCTGTGTACACACATTCAAACACACACACACACACACACACACACACACACACACAACTAGAATATGACAATTTGATGGTGCCGCAAAGTATTGTCGAAGGTAACGCTTGATTAAGCATGGAAATATCACGTGTATAAAAATTCCTATAAACACGTTTGTTTACGACACAAAACTTATATGATAAGTAAAATATTTCCTGGTTGGGTTGAAGCCAAATCTGTATGAGAATATAAGCCGACAGTTTGGGTACAATGGAGAACGTAAGTATTAACTATCATATCACAGCTGAGTTCAAAATGACCGGCTGAACAGGTGGTCGACTGAATGTCACCTGGGTACCCATCTCTATCCCAATCGGCATGCCTGACAGACAACTGGAGTACGTTCAAGGATCCAGATCGAGATCTGATGACGTTGCCGATATCTACATCCACTTGAAAGCTGCGTTGGATTGGTAAGTTCATGTCCATTAAAAGACATGATCCACTTTTTGCAAGTTAAACTCCCTCTGTTAAATCAAGATCATGATTAAAACGTATATGAATATGTCAATGATTTGTTCACATATATTTGTTCGTATATATTTCAGTGCCTTTCCATATGTCCGATTTTTCATGGCGCTTCACACGTAGGACACGTATATAAATACTATCAATATACTATCAACATATGGTTTGACAATATACTATCAATGCATGCTAAATGCAAATAGATATATTTCAGTAGAAAATTTCATTATAAAAATTAACTTCCAAATTAGAGATGAAATAATGTACTCGCTATAATACAATTATAAGAAACTCGAAACATCTCGAAATAACAATGATTGCAATCAGTGGTTAATGACGTACACATGATATAACGGGGGAAGGGGGTCGCTAAGAGAACGGTACTGTCCTTGAACTCCAATCATAATCATAAAAACGCGAACTCAATGTGAGTTCATATCAAATATATGTTGAAAACGTTCGTGGCATATAAGGCTCCATCGCATACTCCTAGGCAAAAACTCACAATTATTAATATCACAAGCAAAAATATAACAATAATTTAAATTATAACATTAATAATTCGATTGGGCGTTTAGAAGCAATTGAAACGACTGCCTAATACATCATATAAAAATGAGACGATTTGTATTGGATGCATCGTTATTGATTGAGTTCATCAATATTTCAGGTACTTTGATCGCCATGGTGTCATATTGGCATATTGTCATGTTGGCTATTAGACCAGATTTGTATTACCATTCATATAAACCTAGCATGATTTATGTCATTTTATAAACATATCAAATTAATTAGCCTGATCTCTCATGATCGTACGAAGCTGCATCTACGTTCAGACTAAATAAAATTTATAAAATTAAATATATAATTAAATATAATTAATATAATTAATATAATTAAATATAATTAAATATATAAAATTTGAAAAAAATGGTCCCGTTTTGGTATGAGATGTGAGAAAGATCAATGTCGTTGCCTTCTTTGGTGAATAACATGAAACGGATCTACAATAATATTATGGTGCAGGTCCTGGTTACATAGATAGGTAAAATGTCAATTATCACTGATGACGCCGTTGGTGACATGAAACTGTTGTCAGGTTTGGACTTCCAGGGGATCAGTGTATCCAGAAAGCATTATGCGAAGTTGCTCAAGCGCGCACAGATAGTGGCATCGCCGACAAATTGATCAAATTGATTATCAGGTCTCACAAATCATTCCGAATCTATTTTGAGCAACCTTGTTAATTATCACTTCTTTGTACATTATAGTAAGTTTGAATAGCTTCTGATATCCAATATAACCTGGTTATTGATTGAAACTATATTCCGAATGACGCACTTTAAGTGATATTATCTATGGTATGTTTGCATTATTGTGCTATCAAGTCAGTACAACCATATAGAACAATACTTAAAATAACAATAAGCTGGCTTATAAAAAATAGTAATAATAATAAGCTGATAATATGGCTAATAATGAGCTGTCTAAATATATGGATATTATTAATATATATTGAACTAGGGGCCAATAAATTTTAGGACGTTATCATTGAATGATTACAATACTGAGAAATGATTGGGCATATTGTCTACCCTCGTACAATACAATGTTGCTAGTGGATTTTCACCCTGTATATGTGTGTGTGAGAAATTTTAGCGCGGTCGACATAGCGCCGTCGGCATTGGAGGGCATGTCTGCGCAACGTGGCGCCATAATTGGCCAACTGTCAGCGGCAAGCAGGGCTGCCAATCAGGGCTGCCACCAAATATTCAGCAACTGTCCACTGCCAATGATTGACCTTCTCGAGGCTGTCAACGTTCTCTAGAATATGTCGTCCTGATATACTGCCTAACACGATGGTTGGGTTCCTGAAGACACCACGTTAATAAAATATAATGTCTCTACAATGAATAAACACTGGTAAATACCAGAAATGTTTGTATTTCCTTGTTGGTAGCCATGACAACCGCCGCTAATAAATAACGTCGCTGCCAATTGCGCTAGATCCCCTCTGCGGTAGGGGATAAGAATACTGCCGCCGTACCCGCTGTGTGTCGTAAAAGGCGACTAAAAGCGGACCCTTCCGGTTCTTCCTGTGTTGCACTACCTTTCTTCAACACTTTCCAGGAACTAATCATTTTTTTGCTAGAATCGGCACAATTACACGAGAATTTGATAAAGATTTGATTGTTGATTATTTGCTAACGATTTGACCAAAGCACCCCGTAACAAAACAACAAGCAGTCTTTTAACCATCTCTCGCACAATGCCAATGATGGCTTGTCAAATCACTTCATTACGTTTCCAAACTGACATGAATCTAATTGCAGAAAACAACAAAATATATTACAGACAGACAATATATATTATCACTGCCCCACGCGCGTCCACAAGACGTCACGCCACAACCGCACCACGAACACGACTCCAACACGACTCGACGCTCACACCGTCACACACGGGAGCACACACGGACAAGCACACACGGACAAGTACACACATTTCAGACAGCCACGCACAACAACCAATATGAGCAAGTATTCGCCGTGATATGGTCAAGTATTCGCCGCCGCGGGACATATACACGTGACAGCGTGACACGCATACTCACATACAAACACACACACATACATATTGAAACAGCAAACTACACAAAGCGTGAACGCGAATGACACACACACACACACACACACACACACACACACACACACACACACTAAACCACACACGCTCCCACGCGCACACACACTCTCTTTCACACAATACATCAACCACACTGATCCAATTTCCCTTCGATCCCGCCACTACAACGTCACAACTTACACAGTGCCTACTCCGCTGTGTTCACGGCATATACCATCGTTATAGCACGTGAGGGTAGATAGAACCCACTCGTACAAAATTACTCGTGTCGTTCGACGAAATAGTAGCTGAAAGTTTGTCCATAAGTGATATCTTATATTGAATTTTTCCTATGAATTTTTCCTATGAAAGATTTTTACAGCTATCTGTTCAGTAGCTTTTGTACCGTTACTAAAATGTGTCACACGGGGATGACCGCATCCCGACCCACCGCATCTCCACTCGAGTTGTTAAAAATTGTCAGCATGACCAACGAAGAAGTAGCTCTGGCTATGCACGGTTCACAGTAAAAACGCCAATCTACATCAACCACTGTCGAGAGGTATACTATTCAGTACTGGACAAACTCGACGACTTCCAGGGACAGGCATTTTTCGTCTCTAGTCTGAAATTTAAAAACTAATTCGTGAATATGTTCAAAATTCCCGAATTGTCTTGATGTTATCTGTATGTATTGAAATCAAATTTTCCAATGTTGACGTTTTAGATTTTGATTCAGATTTGACTTCTAGCTGTTGATGAAAATTGCAAATTAAGGTACTAGTAACTAGGGTCATAAATTACTTTATAATCTAAAGGTACTTTTCTTTAGATTGTTTGAAGGAATATACATGAAATTGTTACGATTAGTGATAGAAGAAATCATATTTGCAACATTTTGCATTTGAGAGATTTTTCGTCATAGCATTTATGTTTTGCTTTTCATAAACTTTATATGTTTGTTTGTATTTGTATGTTCTTTTTCGCAATGCCAAGTAACTTATTGGTTGTTTGTGGTGAAAACGGCCCTAAATTGGACATGGAGAGAATAGAACATGAGGCATTTTCTTCTTGCAGAGCTGTAAAAATACATTTGACATGTATGGCTGAGCATACAGTTATTTTTTGGTGCCTATTTAGGCAAATTTTCTCGTGACTACAGTTAATTTTTTGGATTTCTATGTTACTTTTTCAACAGCCGCACTGATAATATATTGTTTTTCGTTTCTCTTGGTGTTATTAGGCGAAAATGCCGCGCTCGTTACACTAATATTAGTCTCTTGTATTAAGGTCGGTCAGTTGTTTTTAATGGTGATTGGTTGTAACAAGGTTTTCTGTTTTTCAGTGTTTAGAGTGTGATCTCAGTTGTGCAATAATTTCTTTAGCGTAGTGGTGCATGCCGTTATCTGTATCAAATTCGGAACAGGTCTGTAACAAGAGTTTCCCTATTCTCACTTTAGTCAGGTAAATCACGAGTATAGTGGAAAAGTGAGCTTAGTTGAAGTGACGCATATGGTGTATTAGAAGAAGGAAAATTTGAATACGGTGTTTTTTGTGTTGAATTCACTCAATTTCAATAGTTTTAATTATCTATAGCTACACATTTATTTATACCATACTAGCCAGAGTTTTACTGTTTTGTAGATAATTGAACTTCATTCCATTTATTATCCAATTTAATACGTGATGTTCATGAAATGTATGGAGACAGATTAAAAATGAAGCAAGAAGAGTGTGTAGGTCACACGTGGTTAATGAAACATCCTATGGACCTGTAATATTGTTCTGTGAGCCCATAAGTACCTCCAGTTTTGAACAGCATTTGTGGCACCTGAATGGGGCTGCCTGAGTGAGCTTGTGCCTCTTACTTTGTGATATGTGCCTTAAATTCACCAATATGACCAATATGCCCATCATGCCTACCACATTTCAGATTGTAGAAGTTCCACCATTTTGTAGAGAATTTTTTACAGCTTGACCTGATTTGTGATACATTGCACATATTCTTTGAGGTATATACGCAAATTCACAATTTGGAACACAATTTCATAAACTCTCACATAAGTTTTTGCAGCGTATTTTTCTTCATGTCTTCGCACGTGCATCGTTTGTCGAGACATCTCACTGTTCAGCGTGCTTCGTGTTATATACCACAAACATGTGCTATGTACTTGTGAAGCCACATTGATATACTTGTTCTGTGTTTTTGCAGACGGAATTGCGCGTGGTAGACGGGAGGTTTTTGAACGATTTCGTCTCTTATACTTTTGTTCGTGCGCGCGATATCCAGATGGCTGCGGTGAGACCTGTTTCAAATTTGATTTAAACTCTGATGTTCGCAACTCAGTATTAATTGTGTGTCATATTGTTAATGCGCTCTCAGTTATCCGATGAATACTCACCGTTTTCGGGTTTATATCGAGTGAGGTGTCTGTGGTGCACAGACCGTGTATTTTCAATTCACGGATTATGTGATCGCCGGAGACTGTGCATATTGGTTGCTGTCTTCCTCGCATTCTGCTACTGTTTTTTTCCATTGTTTTACCTAGCAAATTGAAATGATTCAAAGTAGAATCCTCATAAAGGTAATATTTTACTACTAAGTTCATTATTACTAAGTCTCAAAAGCTGACCGTTTCTAATTGATTGATATTCTTCTTGTTAATCAAACGACGTTTCCTATTGAAATCCAAACATTTTGCGGTGTTTTGTTTTATTATTATTTGTTGATGACAGTTTGTGCATTAGCTACCATGATTGGACTGTGATGAATACCAGATTTCTGATATGAACTGTTAATGATATTGCTGGTCTGCTGACCAATTTCACCAACTGAAACTTCCTATCTTGCCAATGCTTACAATAGATGGCAGTGTGTACCCGCGTCACGTGACTACGGGGCGTGTCTCCGTCTGTTCAATCATTCAGTGAATGGCCTGTTGCCTCGTGTGGTGTTTGTGTATTGTTAGTAGATGTCCGGTGGTGGTGTGTGTTGTGTGGCGGTTGTGCGGGTTTAGTGGCGTGTATACACACTCATCGAGTGTATGAGTGTTTGTGATGATTCACGTTGTGATGATGGATTTGATGTGATGATGTGATGTGTTTGTGGTGATTACACGATCTATTCTCGGCTGGATACAAGTCTTGTAAGTGATACGGCTACACTTTTGTTAGTTTGGAAGATTTTTACATTATTTTTTTATTATTTTTTTCATTTGCGGGTTCCTTGCATTGGTATGCCATTTATATGCGTATTTGCTTGTGTGTCATGCGTTGTGTGATTTAATTAGTATAATAATAAGTAATTTAATAAGTAATTAAAACACCTATTAAATTAAATTACACGTTTCAATGCAGATGTTGCATGTTGTAAAGCTAGATGGAGACTGTGGATCGCACTCGTACTGTGTTACCTGCTTCAGTCGAAAATTTTAGTTAAATTTAATTTAATTAAGGTTTAATTAAAGTAATTTTAGCTCTTGAGCTACTCATTGATTTATTCGCTGAGCTTTCAAATCAGCGGTCTTTGGTTTGAACTCAGCCTAAGTCGTTTATGAAAACTCTGGCTATGTTTTCGCTAATTTTTGCACAATAGTCAATGGACAGGTTAACTCACACTATCACCGGAACACTATCACCGTAATTAATTCACCGTTTGTCGGTTATACATGCAACCTTTTTCAGGTGTTGTTGTTTTTTGAAATCTACAGCGTGGTCTGAGTGGTTCAAGTGCTGTTGGTGTATGTAAATGAACATGCATCATGTTATGCATGCTTGTGTTGTGATGGCTACTTGTAAAGGGTCTGCATGATTCGCGTGTTGATGGTTGTTGCTGTATAACATATTTGTATTGTGTCGCTGCCTGGCCCACACTATGACCGTCTATCACCACTGTTTCCTGTTTCCTGTTTCCTGTTGGTCAGCGACACGAGGCCAACATGCACTGACCAGGGATTCTCTTGAAAGAGCAAACCCACATGTTTTTCTCAACCCCGCGACCCAAACTTGAGTCGTCGAGCCATTTTATTGTGTCGCTTCGAAACTTATTTCGAAGTATGCTGGAGTCTCCGGTGTTTAATCCCAATTCTGAGGTGGAAAGTTCAGATCTTTTCAAGGCTATATTTTGCTTCGCAAATAATACGAGGAATCTAACTTTATACAAGAACAACTCCAACCTGAACTTTGTTTTATCTTTTGCACTTTAGTAGCTTTCGTTTGGATTCTCGCTCGTTTATTCAGTAATTATGCATTTCTTTGCTGCTTCACTCCCTTTCGTTTCCATCTTCGTGTATCGTCGTCTCTTTTATTCCTGGAGAGGTCGTGTGAAGGTCACGCGCTTCGTTTGAGTGTTCGTTTGAGTGTGTGTGCATGTGTGTCGAATGTTGAGTTGTGTGGCCAGTCTAGTGAAAGTGTGCAACCGCATACGTGCATACGCGCATACACAAACTTTCATACACTCATACTCGTACAGATGCCATGCACATACACGCATTTCGTTTGGTGGGCGTGTAGAGTTATTGGTTAGTGTGTTGGTGCATTGAATAGGCGGCATTGTTGAGATCGCTTCGTGTTCTGGTATCGTATCAGGTTTCACCACTGAGTCAATCGCAGTTGCTGATGTTGAGCTAGCTCGAGTGTTCACTGGCACAGCGGTGTTGTTTGGGCTGGCTTCAACTGTCACCTGCGTTATTGGGCCACGAATGAATGTGATCTGTAGAAAACTCGATGGGCCGATGGTCAAATGTGGTGATGTGCGCGGATTTGTGCATCCGTGCGTGCACTTTGTGCTATTGTGAGTGCGCGTGGGTGAGTGAAAAAGCTTGAGCGTGTCTGTTTGAGCGTGTGTAATTCTCGGTCGGCAGCGAGTGGTATGTCACTAGGTCGTCGCTGATCAAGTGAAGCGTGTGACATTGCGTCACGCGCGGGAGCGTGGCATTGCTCGATCGTGTTCAAGTTGCTGTTGTGTGGTCGTGTTTTGCCATGCGCTTGCTTATGGTGCCCTGCCATGACCTCTTCTGGATCATTTTCATGATGCACTTTGCCGGTTCTCTGCATAGGGCCAATTTGCCAGCTAGTTTCGTGTTTTTTGTTTCTATTTTAACATTGTTTATGCTTGCATCAACTAATGTTCTTCACTTGTCTCGGATCCCATATGAAACAATGCATCTAGCATGAATTGGGTGATGCAATCACTATCACGTGGCTGATTATCATAACAATGATTAATATCATCATAACAATAACATCATAACAATAACTATGAATATCATAACAATGACTATCGTGTGACTACTTCTTACACAAATTGGCATGTGCGAATTGGTTTGATGTATAGTTTGGCATGCATGCATGTGTAGTGTTTGTTTGTATTTATCGCACAGACTTAGCATATCGCTGGTCTTGAACTGCTGAACTGTGGTATTATTGGAATCATTGGTGTGATGTTGGTGCGTGAATGCGTGCATTTCACAGTGCATTTCGAGTGAGTGCAATGCTAGAGTAAATCGTGTATGCTTGGGCTCCACATATCACAGTTCACAACATTTTCCTCTTGTGTTCTACATGTATGCACACACGATCACAAGCTCCCTGAACATACGTGCACGCAATATACTCTTATTTACAGCACATACAACAACTAAAACACACACACAAGCGTGCTGTGTCAGTTATATACCACGAGTGCATATATATATATACATATATACATACATATCAGTATATGCTAGGTTTATATGCCGTAAAACCTCTATCTGAACGGCACCTCGAATAGAACGGCATTTTGGGGGACAATTGAAAAATACAACTTAATACAATACAACTGAAAAATACAATACAACTACAACTGAAAAATACAAATTCGTGAATTTGTGATTAATTTTTCAGCAATCATCGTGTATTTGGGTCATTTTCATTTGTTGAATATATATGCACACTTTACCTGGCTCTTTTTTCATTCATAAAATCTACCGTATCTCCTTAAAATTCCGACCACCTAGTGGAAAAATATAATGGCACCCTTATATTGAAGTGCACTACGAGAGGTTTTGAAAATAGAACGATATTCCGTTCAAATATAGTTTTTGCGTTAAGTATGGTTCATGAAGGCATACAATTGTAGATTTCTGAATGTGAATGTTTGGGAGGAATGTTTCAAAACCGTCAAGAGTGAGAGTGTAAGATCGTCATTTTCACTAGTAGTGTTGTTTCGTTGGCTTCTCAGTGTTGATGTTATACCGGTATTACTGCTATATGCTATATGGTATCTGTTTTTGTACAACATGCTGCTATCAGTGCTTGAGGCGACATGTGGTCTAGTGTCACAGTGTTGGCTATCTCCCGTATGTCGTGTGTTGTTGGTTTCTCTTCTGTCTCCGCGTTTCTCTTCCAGTCGCTCACAACAATCAATCAGCCCGTCTGCTTGCTATGTGGTAACATTTACTTGCATCTTGCTGTTTCCAAGACTTAATTGCCTAGCATTATTTTACTGCTGATTTCATGGTAGATTTTTGTGTGCTTGTTTCATCCTGTCTATTTTAATTTTTTGGGAGTGACTTTATCATGAAATTTTGATCTGAGCGGTGTTCGCTATGTTGTATTAATCATGCAATATACTGTACATTTATTATTCATTACGTTTTTCCATGCTTATTCAAGTTTTGCGCTGATAGCGATCATTGGTCCGGTGTTGTTTTACCTGCGTCTAATGGCCATTCACATAAAACAAATTTACTCAGGCAACGCCGGGCTCTTTTTATCGGTGCTTGTCAATTCAGAGTCGCGTCATCCTTTCTACCTAATACGTCTTCTCTAAGTACCATCATCTCATATTGCGATGGTGTTGGTGTTGGGCTGCTGATGTGTTTGCAAGTACCATCGGCGTAGATTTGTGTCGATGCTCGGGGGGATGACAGTCATCATGCATTATTGTTCAAAGTTGACTCAGTTGGTTAATTGCGTGGTACCCTAAACTATTTCCAGCCTATTTTATTACAACACACATACCCCAATGAAAAGTGTATTGCGTAATATAATTCTTTACATATTTATAGTTTCTTGCATTTTTGGCCCATTATCATTTGCCTTCTATGCTGATGTTGGTGATAATATACCCAATGAACAGAACTCAGCAGAATTCTCGGGGGGTATAATTGCATATTCATACCCTCCAGCCAATTTGTCGGGGGTATATATACCCCCCATACCCCCCCCCCCCAGGATTTACGCCCATGGCAAGTATACACATGATGTATTTTAATTTTCAGTTGTTATTGTTTTTCGGCGCAGTCTTTCAAGACCTTGATACTGCTCAAACTTTGTTTCATGTTTTTTCCACATTTAACCTACAACTTAGGTGGTAGGTGCGCTGTTTTTGTGTTAAACATGCATGAAATAATTTGCTTTTGTGAACTGTGTCGTCTGAATGTCTAACAGGCTAACATTTTTACAGTGTTTTATTAGTACGTTTTTTCATTTATTGGTAACATTTTTACCGAACTGCCAGTATCTTCATGCCCGAACGCCTTTTCTATGTTCAGTCATTTGGTGCCGTGTATATTCAGCTGTTATCGTGTCAAGGCCGACGGGCTTAGCCGAGTCTTCCACTGAGCTCTGGATAAGTTGCGTTGTTTCGCGTGCCACCGACCATGCTGAGTGAAGCTCGCTTCTCTTATCCCGGCGGCTCATGAATTGAATTTATTTATGCATTTATATAGCGTAATTCACACATTTCGTCTCGGATGCTCACGACACAAACGCATAAATACGTTGATACACACACATATATATGCGACACACATACATCAGATAAAGCACGGCTTATCACGATAATTCCATCGTTGGCGTCTGAATCGAGAAATTCTCATCTTTGAATCGAGAAATTCTCATCGTTGAATCGAGAAATTCATCGTTGGTGTATTTGAACTGACATTCGTAAACACACATACACACACACACACACACACACACACACACACTCACACATACGTACATGCATACATACATACATATATGCATTTCAGGTGGTTTTGACTGGTAGTATATATAGTTAGATTTTATCTCATACAAATCCTTTACCATAGGCTCATGTCATATGCGGACGCAATGTAACTGACACCAAATGGAATAATATACACGTGCGCATTGAACAACGCTAAGAATACTAATTTGACCAATTATGAAAATCAGGGGAAAACAAGCAGTGAGACTTCTAAAACTAAGACTTCTAATCTTCTAAAACACGCGGGTGATCTCATTGATAGTCGCATAAATTGTCTTGGTAGACAGCAACATTAAATGCGGATTATTCTAGGCAGAGGAGGCAAATGCTACCTGAATATACGTCCGGGTTTATTCGTTGTAAATCCTTTTTATCTATTGAATCTGCGATTTTATCTATCGAAATTACTAAGTACATGTATACCATTCTTAGTACGCTGTTTTTACATGACATCTGCCTGCCGTGTACTGAATCAATTGTATTCTCGCCTATGTCCACCTCGATGACAATGAAGCAATTTCTCTAGTGAAGGCCGATCACAACATCGGATCACAACATGGGATATTCACTGTTACCTATCATCAAAACGGTATTTCTCCCATCAGCTCCGGGGGACTGACATTTACTGATGCTCGTATTAGTTTCGGGAAATTATTCCAAACTTAGTAGATGTTGGTTTTTGCTCTCTTGAATTCAAATGTGTGATCCACTGATGTCAGACATTATTTTTTGCTTCCGCAGATGTTTAGGTTACTGCTGCATTTACGTTTACAGTATTCATCTGACATGTCATGTATTTATATGAGGCTTTCCCTTCTCACTTTCATAATAAAATGCTACGCTTAAACTAGCCCCTTATCGTGAGTTTGTCATCCTTTCTCCGTGCATTTTACTCATACTAGGATACATGATTAGCTTTAGCACTTGTGTTGTATTTATTGTGCATACATCTTGTTTTTGAGCTTGAGCTAGTTCGTGCGTGCTGTATGCTACTTGCTTTGGTGTTACGTTCTCGCATGATTGGTCACGAACTCTCATGCATGTATGTGAACAAATCACGCGCTTCTGACGCCATTTGTTTCGGTCTATCAATTTCACACACACACACGCGCGCGCGGTCGTATTTGTAGGTTATTGTCGTAGTCATCAGGGCGTTAGTCAGCGGTGTAAAACGCCAAGTCGAATTTCTCATATTAACATGTTCATATATTTGCCGTGTTTAAGCCATAAGAGGATCTTACCGTCGTAATTGGTAAATCTATTTATTCAATGTTCTCTCGCTTTGCTGAGTCACGAACACGCTGCAATTCACGCATAATGAAACTGATCTCGCCTGCTGGTGATTCAACATGCTCGATGCGCTGTATACATTGTATATGCATCGCTGCGGTGTAGTCGCACTTCGCTGGTCGCTTTTGTACTTGTAATATTATGCCTATCATAATCGCGCCGTTCGTGGATTGATACGCACTATAAATACACGCTTTGGATTGAATATTTTCCTTGCTAGTTCAGTTTGATGGCATCATTTTCAGTTGTTGCATGGGTTAGCCCACCTATATTTCGTTATCGGAGTCCACTCTCGCACTGCTTCACGGGACACCAGTGGTGACCACTAGTGTTGGATACTTTTTATCCTCACTGCCGCCTCCAGTGATGCTGCACTTACACACACGCACACACACGCACACATACAAGGCCACACGCTGGCAAGAGGATGTGCGGAGGTCGTTGATCCCGTGCGTGTGGTTCTCGCGGCGATTTCGTCGCTCGTGCTGAGTCAAGAACGCGCGCGCTCTTACAAGCTGTGTATATGCATATACATATATATATATGTATATATATATATATATATATATATATATATATATATATATATATATATATATATACATATATGTACGTTCAAAGACAATGTCCATATACATGTATAAATGTATACACATGAAATGACACATCAATGATGCAAATAGGGCTCTTCAGCTTATGCATTGGGAAAATAACGACTGCATGATTCGCAAGTATGCAGGGCACACTGTAAAATGTTTTTCCTCGCTATGGTTTTTTGTATGTGCATGTGCTTGTGTGTGAAGTTTTTCTATGATTTACTGCACGCAGTTTGTTCACCTTCAATTATAGAGCATTTTGGACCTATTCTATGCCCAATTGGAGCTGAGTTTGTGTCCAATTCGTTGCCGTACAAAGTAACACCAACGTTGCCTTCTTCGGGCCACTGTGTGTGTGTGATTGGAGCGCTTTGAGGGATGATGTTTTCTCGCAGAACAATCTGAACAAATTCAAGACCAAAGTCGATGAAATTCTATTGTATGAGCGAAATTGACTGTTGGTTATTTGTTTATTCATTATTTATTGATATATTTTCATGTTTTTATTAATATTAATTATTTATATTTATTCATATTCGGTGATACTTATTCATATTCATTGATATTTATTCATATTCATTGATATTTATTTTCTATTCATTTGCATTAATAATTAAGTATTATCTTTTCATATTTATTGTTATTTGTTAGAGTAATACTACGGAGTATAATATGATTGGTTGTTGTATAATTAATTACATATCTATTTATTTGTTCTCTATTCGGTCGAATTCATTGTTGGTTGTTGTTATTTATTGATTAACATATTTATTGTTGGTTGTTTTCTATTGAATCAAATTTATTGTTGGTCTATTATCATATTTTCATTTGTATGTTGATTGCTGCTTATTATTATTTATTTACGGATTCATTGGTATATTACCATATAATTAATATTTGAAATATTTATTTATTGTATATTTTTTGCTACTGAATATATTTGTACTTTATTTATTTGAATATTTATTCATATTTATTGTTGGCTGTCATTTATTGAATTACATATTTAATTATTTTAATTGTTGTTGGTTGTCATTTATTGAACCACACATTTGTTTATTGTTGTGTTGTTAAGTGTTGTGATTTATTGAGGAGTGTGGGCGAACTGACATTACGGAGTGATATCGGATGTATTGCTTATTTCTTTATTAATTTGCTTTCGAACTCTCTTCTCTCTGGAATAATTTACTTTTATATCTCTCTTTCTTTCGTTTGGGTGCTTCCGGTACATGGGACTACCGCAGGGTGGTAATAGTGCTTGCACTCTTCTTATGCTACTGGATTTGCCTGTAATAATAATGATAATGTGAGAATTGTGTATATACAAGTGATATATTTGTCATTCTACTGTTTGTAATTTAGCAGTGATGACAATATTAATGTTGTGCGATGTTAGGTGACGTATGTCGATCAGGACAGACTGGCATCATGCGGTCTTCTGTGAGCGTCATATTGTCGGACCCTCCCTCCGAGTCAGCGATGTCGTACCCGGACTACCAGCAAACAGCCCTCGACCACCGCTGTATGCTGGTACTAGTCAAACAAGTCGGTCAGTCACCCCGACACACACGTGCTTAATGTATCAAACTTGCCACAGTCGTGCTGACAGACACGGACGTCCACCTGGTTATGCCAGCGACCAGTATGTACTTACATATACTTGTTTCTGTGCCGAATGACTCTGAGGCAGGCTGTTGTTATATCGCATGACACCGCGTGACATGTTCAGTGTTTGTTTGTGTTTGCCTCACTTGACAGCTTGTCGCTATCGCTTGCTTTTTCTTGAAGTTCAACAACAACAACTTGAAGTCTGATGAAAATGACATGCCACGCCGTTTTGACAGTGATATTTTGCTCATGGCTGGCTGTAGCGAACATTTTAATTCTAGTAGATTTTTCGTAAACTAACCGCTGTGTTCATCCACATGCATTTCCACTAATCTTACATCCAACCTCGCGGTGCGTGCGTTTGATGGTTTTGTAGCAACCGTCAAACATGCAGACAGAACACAACTGATATTATTACGCACACAAGGCTCAATGACAACACACGAACATACATACAAGTCAATGACATGAAACACTACACCGGATTAAAACCCGGCCAACAGATGGCGCTATTACCGTCGGCCCACAGCTTCCCCCCAGGTGTCGAGCACCGAAAATAGCAGGAAAAATAACTATGATTATAAAACCAACACAATTATGTAAAACGCGCCGGTGGTCTAATAGGCCTGTCACGACGAGACCATACGATACTTGGCGCATGGACAGGTGGAGCAGGTGTCGGCACCGCGGTAGGGCCAGGTGTCGGTTCAGTGGCGGGTTTGCTCACTGGGTATGTGTCGGTGGCCCTCTCAAGATATGCTGGTTTCAGTCTATCCACAGCGACTGTCTCTTGGCGGCCTCTTCGGTCCAGCACGAACGCTTTGCTGCCGCGGCTGATGATGGCGTACGGGCCCTGGTACGGCGGTGTAAGCGGTGGTTTGTGGGCGTCCACCCTCACGAACACATGCGTCGCTGTAGAGAGGTCAGGAGAGACAAACGGCCGGTTCTGTTCGTGACGACAATGCCAGGCGGTCGGCACGGGACGCAGGCGGGACATGGCATTGTTCAGACGACGGACAGTCTCTGTGGTCGGCTGCGTCTCTGCCGGTGAGAAGAACTGCCCGGGTAGTCGCAGCGGTTCGCCAAAGACTAGTTCGGCTGGTGATGAGCCCAGGTCACGCTTGTGAGCCGCCCTGAGGCCCATCAGCACAACTGGAAGAGCGGACGGCCAGGCGACATCGTCTTGCAGAGATGCCGTGAGCGACGCCTTCAGCTGTCTGTGAACACGCTCTATAATGCCGTTCTGTTGCGGCATGTACGCGCAGGTGGTGATGAGTTTCACGCCCAACAGAGACCAGAGCTCTTTCCACAGGTCGGAGACGAACTGCTGGCCTCGGTCGGACGTAATATTGAGGCACAGACCGAACCGTGAAACCCAGTCGAGCAGGACTTTTGCGCAGCTTTGCGCAGTAGCGTCTGTCATGGGCACGGCCTCAGGGTACCGCGTGAATCGGTCTATGATAGTACATAGATACCGGTAGCCGTCGGCCTCTGGCAACGGCCCGACGATGTCGATGTGAAGCGCCTCGAACCGGTTGCTCGGCAGCGGTGGACGCTTCAGTGGCGTATGCTGGTGGCGGGAGACTTTGCAAAGTTGACACCTGGTGCACGTCTTGGTCCACTCAGCCACCTTTGAAGACACTCGCTGAAACACGAAACGCTCAGATATTAACCGACGAGTTGCTCGGGCACCGGGGTGGTGCAGGCCGTGGAATCGGTCGAAGATTTCGCGCTGAAGTGCTTCGGGCACCAGTGGACGATCGATGCCGGTCAACGTTGATACCAGGAGACCAGAGGGGACTCCAGTGACCGGGCGGCGCTCGATTTTGAGAGAGGAATTATCGGCCAACGCGGAGACGTCTGGTGCGTTTATTTGAGCCAGTGCAAGCCGCTTCAGATCAATGCTCTGTTCACTGTGAAAGTGCGTTACTTCTGCGATGGTGGCAGGAGGGGTGGCATCAGGAGGACGGCTCAAACAGTCGGCGGCAGCGTTCCTCGAGCCAGGCAAGTGCTGGATGTCGGTCGTAAACTCGCTAATGAAAGCAAGCTGACGCTGCACCCGTGCCGATCGCTCACTGGCACTGGTGAAAGCGTGTACGAGCGGTTTGTGGTCTGTCAGCAGACGAAGATCAGGTCGACCCTCTAACAGATGGCGAAACCGCTTGATGACGCTGAAGAGAGCGAACAGCTCCTTGTCGCCGGTGCTCCACTTCAGTTCTGCCTTGCTAAGAGCACGCGAATGGTACGCCAGCGGTACCCATCGACCGTGTTGGAATTGCTGAATGACTGCACCGACGGCGACATCTGAAGCATCCGCAATGACCTGTGTGGGAGCATCTTGTTGAGGGTAGGCGAGACGAGATGCGATGGCCAGCATTGTTTTCGCCTTTTGAAAAGCAGATTCTTGTTCATCGCCCCACTCGAACGGGCGTGAATGTACTGCTGTGTGCAGCGGCGCTAGGGCTGCGGCAAGGCCGGGTATAAACCTGTGAAAGAAATTCACCATGCCGATGAATCTGCGACACTCGGTGTCGTTGCGTGGTGATTGCATGGCGCACAAGTCAGCCACTCTTTCCGGAAGAGGACTGATACCCTTAGGAGACACTTCCAAGCCGAGGAAGCGCACACTTTCGCGACCAAAAACACATTTTTCTGGTTTCACCACCAAACCCACACTTGACAGCCGCCTGAACAGCTCTTGGAGGTCTCGGTGATGAGTCTCAGCGTCCGGCGAGTATACCAAGATGTCGTCAATGTAGGCGTATACACGAGGCATACCGCGGATTACCGAGTCGATCAGGCGTTGAAATGTTTGGGCCGCGTTACACAACCCGAACGGCATTCGCGTGTAATGAAACAGCCCGAATGGTGTGATGATGGCAGTCTTCTGTTGATCTTCTTCGGCGACGGGAATTTGCGCGAAGGCACGCGCCAGGTCAAGTTTGCTGAACACACGAGCACCGTCCAGCATATCAGCGAAGCTCTGTAGGTGTGGTATGGGGTACCTGTCAGGTGTGGTTATAGCGTTCAAGCGCTCATAACACCCAACCATGCGATATGCCGAACCTCCGTCTTTCTCGACCAGATGTATCGGGCTCGCCCATGGTGATGATGAGGGGACGAGGATGCCGCGATCGAGCAGCTCGTCGAGCTCACGCCTCGCTGCAGCCATCTTACCAGGCATGAGCCGCCTGGAGCGCGCGTGAACAGGTGCACCTTTAGTGAGGATTCGGTGTTCCACACCCGGTAAATTTATACCTGGGAAACCTGTTGGTGGTGCGCACAGACGGCGGAATGAGTCGCTTCTGCGCACACCTTCGAAGCCGGCGCCGTCGTAGGCCGTATGTTGTGCCGCACTGACATGAGCCACGTCGGGATGAGGCAGCGTCCCTGTGTGTCTGTTGACCGTGGACAAGTGAGTGACGCTGTCGATCAGGCGGCGGCCGCGCAGGTCTACCACCAAGCCGTACTCGCGGAGGAAGTCAGCTCCCAGAATTGGTGAAGGCACACCCGCCACCAAAAACTTGAACGGGTAGATCCTGCCGAGGCACATGTCAACCTCAAGGCGGAAATCACGCTGGTAGACGGGGATTGTCGAGCCGTTTGCCGCGCGGAGTACTGGTGCAGACAGCGGGGTGTCACGTGAGCATGTGGCGGGCAGCAGTGACACTTCGCTGCCGCTGTCGACGAGGTAGCGACGGCCGCTGCGATCAGTGACGTGAAGCAAGTGGCACGTGGAATTGCAACCAGTCACCGCCACTAGTGCCGGCTGTGGTGTGCGTTTCCCTGCATCGATGGCGAATGTGCACGTGCCTGTACACTTGCGAGCCGCAGGTCCCCATTGTCGATGGTTTCTGCACCAGCGATTGACAAAGATGTCTGACGTGGACGACGCTGAACGACGATCTGATGTCGCTTGACGATTGCTGGCGGCTGGCTTCGCTAGACGTGCTTGAGCTTGGCGAGTTGATGAGACCACTGCAGAACCATCATCGGGTCCGGAGTCGTGAATAGTCGCTGACACTGTCTGTGTGAGTTGATGATATGTGTCTGCTTTAACGGCGACTTCTACCAAAGACATTTTTTCAAGCCACTCACGGCACAGCAGCCGAAGTGCAGGGGGCAGACGGCCCAAAAATGTCTCGACGATTATCTCGTGCTCTATATCGTTCGGATACAAAATCTCGATGTCAGCAAACAACTCTGAGGGCCTGCGTGATCCCAATTCGGCAGGCAAGCTGTTCAGCCGCCTCAGTCGCTCAGCTGGGGTGAGCTGAAGACGCTTCTTCAATCGAGCGCACAGCTGCGTGTAGCAGTCAGACGGAAGTGGACTTGCCGTGGCCAGGTCCTTCACCATGCGGAAATGCGACGCTGGTAATTTAGCCAGCACCTTCCTCATCATGGTGGTCTGCACCGTGATGCCAGCATCCGCCATTAAATTGTCGGACATAGCAATCCATGTATCGACGTCCATTGGATCGAACGTTGGTAGTTCGACACGTACAGCCACAACAAGCTCTGGAATATTCTCCATTGACGGAACACTGACAGACGACGCATGTGCAGATGCGCCGGTGATGAAATTGTCTGAAATGTCGTCCATTTAAGGAGGACTGTATTCGGGGTCACCACTGTAGCAACCGTCAAACATGCAGACAGAACACAACTGATATTATTACGCACACAAGGCTCAATGACAACACACGAACATACATACAAGTCAATGACATGAAACACTACACCGGATTAAAACCCGGCCAACAGATGGCGCTATTACCGTCGGCCCACAGTTTTATGTGCTTTCAGCCGAACACTTTTTGCTGGTTTTTATGCTTTACAGTCGCAAATATGGACAAACATTGTCCGCAAATATGGAGAAATTTGTTCTCATCAGTCTAGTTGGATTTGTGATTTCGCCCTTAATTCTAGAACTCATACCCGAGAGAAAAACAATTCGGCGGATGTATTTTCAATCATGTTTCATTTATTCTGGGTAGGTGATGACTTTTGAATACTTTTTGTGTTAATTGATTTTGATATGTAGGCGTGAACAATTGTTGTAGAAGTATATCTAACAATGTTCAAAAACGAACAGCAACAAATCAATCACGCGAACATTATAGACACTATCACATTACACTACAACATATTACGATTCTCTAGCACACACGATAATTCCTCTCAACCAACCAACGAATTTCTAACATTCTCCGATTACCGTTAATTCTAATCACGATAAAGCGTAAACAATAACATCATGTGACGTATTGACGAGTGCACCTCACTTTCCTATTAACATTTAAATAGACTGACAATTGTTAACCGAGGGAAGTATTGTTAACTCAGGTGAGGAACATCAATAGATGTTTTATTAGTTGATGCGTAAATCACTCCTGGTGTGGGCGCGTGTGCGTATGTATGTATGACGTTGCCTGCATGCTACAAGCAGCTTGCAAGTTATGCACTCATGCACTGCAAATGCATACAAGCTCGTGTGCACATTTGCGTATAAGCGTGTGTGCACTTGTGCGCATTGTGTATTTGTGGGCCTGTGTGTGTGTGTGTGTGTGTGTGTGTGTGTGTGTATGTGTGTGTGTGTGTGTGTGTGTGTGCGCGCGTGTGTGTGTGTGCGTGTGTGTGTGTGCTAAAACTACACGAAAATGGCGGACACACGCGGGTTTATGAATATACATATAGCATATGTACATATACATATGTACATATAGCGGGTATGATTTGCGAAAATGAATTGGCATAATGATGTTGGAGATGATACGCATAATGATGATGGGGATGATACGCATAATGATGATGGGGATGATACGAGATCGAGAGATTCATTCGGCAAGGCTCCACTTATCAACTATCAATAGGAATGCAATGATTCGTGATTCCTCAGATATATTTATCACGTCTTATCATCATGTGCCACTCATATTAATCTCTTGATGGTTATCGATTTGACTGTTCTCTTGATGTCCTGATGCATTTGCATGCATTCGTATACAAATTCATTGTGCATTTGATTATCTGTTTTAACTTAGACAGGTCATATTTGGTCTATTGTCAGTTGTAATTTAACGCTATTTTGCCACGTGCTCTTTTTGCCTACGTATATTTCAGAAATGGGAAATTAGAGATACATATTGCAACGTTATATTTTATCCAATCTTTGCGGTACATCAATCAGACTGTACATGTTCAAAATGTACATGTACATCAATCGTAAACGGACGGCAGTCTTACTGTATGCTTGCTGTTTTTGGGCCTTGATCGCATTTTTGTCTCACGAATGTGGTGTTTTTTGTCTTGGATGACGTTTTACGGCCTATTCAGGTTTTCATCACTAACTTATTTATCTGTTTCATCGCTTATTGTGTAATATGCCGTATCTGCTGAAGGGCTCAATGATGTTCAGTCTTATTGTATAATATTTGACATTCAATATCATTGCACAACACTAGGATTTCACAGTTATATGTATTGTGTGGACAATATTGAAAGATTGGGCAATATTGCACGTTTATAAGGACTTGAAAATATATTGTGCAGCCAGGATGCAACTATTGTTTTGTTTTGTTAGCTATATTGCACAATATTCTGTCAATTTCTAGCCAGTGGTTATGCGAGGTGCCTACGTTTTTCTCAACTACACATATCATGAGCGATAAGACAGCTGAACAAGTGTATTGCTCAATTTATTGACGTGCATCAAGAAAGTACGTGCCAAAATGGAGAGCAATATGATGTGCTGATACTAAAAAACCTCGAATAATACTCGAGGCAGGTGATGATATAAGCGCACGTTTTCATAACAATGTGGCTTTTTGACTGAGTTTTTGACACGGCAGGTGAAATTTTTTTTGATCTTTGAGGATATTTCCAGTTGCCGACAATGGTAGAGTTACAGAAAATCCTTGGCTTATAGCATTTGTATTAAACAAGATTTTGCATTTTTGCGATTGTAGGAGCAAACAAAGCAATTAGTTTATATAATACTTCTCCGTTTATTCGTTTCAATAATACGCGAATCATAAGGTTCAATTATTGTCATTTCATTGAGTAATCTTTCGCTTATGAACTTCTTTCGATAAACTGCTGTTTGACCCATATTTTACCCTGTTGACCCTGACCCTATTTTACCCATATTAGACCCTGTTGCGAGCTTTTTTCTCATCTTGCTGATGACTTCCTACCGTATAAATTTATTATCAATCCCACACATTATTCTGTTATTGACAAAATTGTCCTCTATCACCTGGGGGTTTCCAAACAGGTGAAGAACCACTGACTAATTATATGTATGTGTATGTATGTGTGTGTATATTCGTGTGTTGGTGTATTACCAGGCGAGCATATGAAAACACGCACATTCAACCGACTCTACGAGCGAATTTGTCGCGTGCAGAACGTGCGGGTACAAGATTCCAGCGGCGCGGCCCGCTGTGTGCACGTGCGCCATCGTCGCAGCTACCCAACTGTTAACAACGAATGGGGCGAGTTTCAGAGCCACCGAAGGGTGCTGGCCCTAGTCACTGTAGGTGGGTGTTGGACTTGTCTGACAACATACGCACGTCTCACGAAATAAGTATGAAGGGTGCTGGCGCTAGTCATTGTAGGTGGGTGTTGGACTTGACCGACAACATACGCACGTCTCACGAAATCGCTTGAATTTTGGTTGTTGCGTCGCTTTCATATCGTGATCGACACCCAGTTCTCCCATGAGTATCATTAGCGTGCTCACTGTTGCCAATTCAAGGTCATTTTGTGTGTGTATGTGATTGTTCACAACTGGTGGGCTGGTTCCTGTGATGTGCGCCACTTGTGCTGTTAGTATCGCGTGGTTCTCATTACTGGATTGTCTCATTAATATGCTGGTCATGCCAGAATGACTGCTTGATTGTGCACGTTTTTGTGCGCGTTTTTTGTATGAGCGTGGTGCGGGTGAACTTTCTCTCGATGGAATAACTGTGTCAGCGTGCGTGCGTCCACGCGTGTGCATTGTTATCGTAACTGTCACCGATCAGGCGTTTTCATGTGTTCTTTCTCTATTGACATCGCTTGATTGCATTTGTGACACACAGACACAAACTTCCCCGCCTCATACGCCTTTTCCCATTCGCGTGTTTTTGGCATCTTCCAATACGTGGTCATATCGAAGCATAAACCTCTGAAATCACTTGAATTCCTCACACACGAACAATAAATGCAGTACAATACCTAGTATGAATATGTATGTTCAACCATTTAATATTATACAAACATTGTTGTTTGATATAATGTGAATAGATCACAGTATGGTATGCATTCTTGTAATTTGTCTTCAATATTGCTTTTTTCTCATGTCTGCTTGTGTGCGCATTTGTGCGAGTAGGTCAGGTGAGCTGTCAGTCTGAACTGAACGAGGTGTGCGCTCAGCACGAGCAGCTGCGTGCTCGTTACGCGTCTACTCTGCTCGACTCTCGTTGTCTCGTGCTGGGAGCCGAGGAACAGGACGGGTGTGTTACGTCCTCGGCGGCGGCGTCTGCTGATGACGTCACACATGGCAGAAGTGTGACGTCACACGCGGTATCTAGGTCGGCGCCACACAGTGTCGGCAGTTCGCGCAGGAGACAGACGTTGGCGCGTGGCTCGGTTCACGTGGACGGGGACAGCGGCGTGTATGACCACAGCGAGCACGGCTTGTCGTCGCTCAGTGAGACCACTAGCAGCAGTAGCAGTGCCAGCGGCTCTGACGAATGTTCCGACCACGAAGATGGCGCCACTTGCGCCTCCTCTCGCCCCGCCCCGAGCCCGTCACAGCCAGCGACAGTGCAGTTGTGTCCGCCGAGCGCCAGCAAAGCTCGGCTCTTGTTCCACGACTCACTCGACTCTTGTTGTCGCCGTCTCGACGAGCAGCTTCACGAGTTGTATGCCGCGCTCTTCTGGGTGCTAGAAGCGCGGCGTGTCGAGCGCTGCAGTGCCGGCGACCGCTCATCGTGTCTGCTCTGCGCGCCGTTTGAACGTAAAGATTTCGTTGGTCTCGACATGGAGAGTCGCAGCAACCGGAGACGCTGTCAGGGTAGATTACGCAAGCAGCTGGCCGATCTGACACTGCAAACTGGCCTGGCCTCGCAGGCTCTCACACACTACACCACGGCCGCAAGTCTTCTGCGTCAAAGCAACGACTGGCTGTGGCTTGCAGGTGGGGTGCAGATCATCCATGAACTGTTTCTGCTGTTTTCATATCCGCTCTCCTTATGTCACCACCCTTATGCCAGTTTCAGCACTTTTTTGCTATATTTCCAGCCCTTCCGTTTCATGCTTTACACAAATGATGAAAATCGGAGTTGTTTTTATCAGTGAAGTCCATGAAGAGTGAATACACAAATGATGCCGAGTGTGGGTTATGTGGCCAAGTTGGCTTGAACATCTTGCGTGCACTTGCATTGGTCGGCATTAATTGTTTCTAATTTTGTGTGTTTTCCCTTGTTTTCTCGTGGTTATAATACACACTTCAGGGTATGTCGATCTATGTGTTTGCATGTGGACTTTTAAGGTGCATAAATGTGTGTGTCTGTTTTACAGGCTGTTTTGAGGGTATGTGCGCTTGTTCTGTGGCGATGTTATACCCAGATCTCCGTAGCAACGAGGTCAAGCGGATAGGCTCGTTGAATCACACGCGAGTTGACAAGGCAGGGTGCGATGACGTGTTCTGTCTGTCTATTATCTGAGTCAGGCCAGCTTGTGCTCAATTCGTTATTGTGTGTGTCGTTATGCTGCCGTTTTGTGTATGACTGGTGTTGTTTAGTTGGCTTTATGGCTGAAGATAATGTTGAGTATTTACTCTCACAGTACTCAAACACACGGCTAATGAGACATCAGTGCGTAAGTGGCGCACATACACTGCTGTGTGTCATATGCATTGCTATGTATTCACTCATCAATATGGTTCATATTGCCTGCTGGTGTGTGACAGTCGTCGCGTGGTGTCTGCTGTGCAATCACTGCCTGCCATCGCGTCGCCGTGCATCGATAACGCTGGTTGCCATGGCAACAACGATGGTGACGTCAGCGCATATCAACAGCAACAGTGTTTGTCGCCAGCAGATATTGTGAGCAAATATCACGAGGCGGTGGTACATTACAGCAAGGTGAGTTCACACATGTATACGTGCTCACACATTCACACATTCGGCTCGTACTTTCGAGGCGTTTCGTCAAGGCAATGGGTGAACGATATCTTGTGCTTGACTTCAACTGTTGATTATGTTAGAATAATATACTGACCTAAATGTTTACTTGGTTTTTATGTGTGCATTTGTGGTGTTTTTTCTTAGCGAGACGTTTATTTCGTGCAGTCATATATGCGCGTGTGTGTAATGAAGACATGTTTTAGTTTGGGAAAATGTATGCACTATGGTTGTCATGTGCAGTAATTTTATTTGCACATTTTTAGTTATTGATTTATCAGCCTGTTTTGTTTGTAAGTGTATTGGTTCTTGTGCTGCGCATATTCTGAGTCGGCGGTGGCAAGCAAATGAGAAATTGATAATTGGGGAAAAATGGACATTTGGTTGTATTGCCGATTATGACGGATCAGTTACATTGATCATTGCAGCCTCAAAATTGTGCTACCACTAGGGTCTACAAGTGCACTTGTGTGTGTGTGTGTGTGTGTGTGTCAGTATCGTCACGCTGCCGTCGTGGAGACTGAGTGCAGTTTGAAGGCGGTGCACGTGCTTATAGAGCAGGGCCGCGTGCTCACGGCGGCTGAGTTTCTGCAGAACGTTGCTTTCATCAACCTGCAATTGTTTGACGATGAGAAGGTGGGAGCATGCGTAGACTGGCACACGATATTGCACATGAAACTGGCGTAGATCGTTGCCACAATATGGCGCAGCACGAATACGTGAATGTGTGTGTTCAGTTCGGTGTGCAGTAGTGGCTCTATAAGCGAGATCATTTTATAGATGACGTGTTCAATTAGTGTTATTTTGTGTGGATTATCGCTGGCAATGCTTTTAGTTTCATTCTTTCACATATTTGTGTGTGTGCTCATTTATTTGTGCTCTAGGGCATGGACTAAGAGTCTCATGGTAGGAGCGATCGTGATTGGACGTGTGAACTGGCATAGTGCATTGATCGTTGGTGTGAGCATGAACGTGTGCTTTGTTGGTGTGTGTGTGTGTGTCTTGGTGGTATCTTGTTTGCTGGGGTGTGTGTGTGTGTGTCTTGTTGGTGTGTGTGTGTGTGTGTCTTGGTGGTGTCTTGTTTGCTGGTATATGTGTGTGTGTGTGTGTGTGTGTGTGTGTGTGTTCCATAATGTGTATGTTGTGTGTGTGTTACAATGTAACACACACACAACATACACATTAATGCAACATTACATACACATGTAACAGTTACACAATGTGTATGTTGTGTGTGTGTGTGTGTGTGTCTTGTTGGTGTCTTGTTTGTTGGTGTGTGTGTCTTGTTGGTGTCTTGTTTGTTGGTGTGTGTGTTACATAATGTGTGTGTTGTGGTGGTGTTGTTGTGGTGTTGTTGTTGTTGTTGTTCCTCAAGTTGTCTGGCCGAGCAACCTCGAGCTCCTGAGGAAAGACACGGCACCGACCGGGTTGTTCCACAGGTCTCTGACTGAATTGATTTTGTGATGGTGTCTGAGTTGTGTGTGTGCTGTGCAGTGTTCCATGATGTGTGTGATGGTGTGTGGTGCTGAATTGCAATCTGGACAGGTGTCATCGATTGAGTCATTCAACCTTTTCTGATATGACATAAGGGCAGGATGATGACCGCATCTCAACCTGGCCAGATACACCTTGTATTCCCTTGTGAGTGTGTTTTCTGATTTGTGTATGTCCGGTGGGTGTCTTTGTAGGAGTGTATTGTGTTGTAGTGAGTGTATGGCTTTCCGTGCGATCTCTGTGTGTATGTGTTTCTTGATTGATGTGCGTGGGGGAGCTGGTGGAAGTGATGTGAAAATTTGTCTGTGGTAAAGTGTGCTTGGTGTTGTTTTTATGTTTCTGTCTGTGTTGTCTTGTGTTGTGAGGTGATGTAGTGGATGTGCTGTGTTGGTGACTGCTGCTGCAAGTGTTTGTGTGCCTCTCATGTCTTGTGTCTTGTTGTTGTCTTGTCTTGTTGTGTGTCTTGTTGTTGTCTTGTCTTGTTGTTGTTGTTGTTGTTGTTGTTGTTCCTCAGGTTGTCTGGCCGAGCAACCTCGAGCTCCTGAGGAAAGACACGGCACCGACCGGGTTGTTCCACAGGTCTCTGATGGATGTAATTTTGTGTTGGCGTCTGAGTTGTGTGTGTCTTGTGTGTCTTGTTGTTGTCTTGTTTGCTGGGGTGTGTGTGTGTCTTGTTGGTGTGTGTGTGTGTCTTTATGTGTATGTTTTGTGTTTGTGTGTGTCTGTGCGTATGCGCGAGAAGATTCAACGTTTTGCTGCGTTGTCCGAGTTATACGAATTATGCGGGTTCCGTCGCAAGGCGGCTTTCTTCCGGCGTGTATCTGCCATGAGACACGTGGCACAGCAGAATCCGCGACCTTCGTGGCCCAGTTGTCACCAGCTGCTTATGCTGGCGTTGGAAGGCTACCGTTTGTCACTCGACGCTGCGCCATGTAGCAAGACCAATAAACGTTAGTTGGCTGACACATCATTGATGCACACACACACATCACACTGGCTTATCTTGGGTTCACCCCCGATTTTCGCTACGTAACACCTCGGTTTGTCTGTCAGTTATAGGCATTCATTGTGCAATGAGCAAAGGCCAGGAAAAAGGTGGAATTTGTTGCCACATGACAACATGTGATTGGTTTATTGAGACAGCGAAATTGTGCAATATTTGAGGTTCACATGCAAAATGTTCGGGACTAACTCTATGGTTTTTTCAACAGTGGTAAAGCCTGACGTTTAACACTAAAAGATTCAACCCTACGATTTTGAGTACTGTCAAAGGTTGAAATTATGATTCAAAATAAAATAGTAAAAACTAAAAAAATATTGAGGTATACTGTAAAATTTATTATAATATATATTATATATATATATTATATAAATTTATTAAATATATTGAGGTTTTAAAGCTAAAAGGGGCTATTCTATATGAAAACATGTTTTAGCTGATTCGCTTCTCAACGATATGTAGTAATTGGGTTGTAGTTATTAACCGGCATAATATTATGTCTCGGTCAACTAGTTTCATATTAAGTGCCATATTGTCATGCACTGTATCAACTGTAATAAACTATCAACAACTAGTATAATATTATATCTCGGTCAACTAGTTTCATATTAAGTGCCATATTGTCATGCACTGTATCAGCTGTAATAAACTATCAGCAACTAGTATAATATTATATCTCGGTCAACTAGTTTCATATTAAGTGCCATATTGTCATGCACTGTATCAGCTGTAATAAACTATCAACAACTAGTATAATATTATATCCCGGTGAACTAGTTTCATATTAAGTGCCATATTGTCATGCACTGTATCAACTGTAATAAACTATCAACAACTAGTATAATATTATATCCTGGTTAACTAGTTTCATATTAAGTGCCATATTGTCATGCACTGTATCAACTGTAATCAACTATCAACAACTAGTATAATATTATATCTCGGTCAACTAGTTTCATATTAAGTGCCATATTGTCATGCACTGTATCAACTGTAATAAACTATCAGCAACTAGTATAATATTATATCTCGGTCAACTAGTTTCATATTAAGTGCCATATTGTCATGCACTGTATCAACTGTAATAAACTATCAACAACTAGTATAATATTATATCCTGGTTAACTAGTTTCATATTAAGTGCCATATTGTCATGCACTGTATCAACTGTAATAAACTATCAACAACTAGTATAATATTATATCTCGGTCAACTAGTTTCATATTAGTGCCATATTGTCATGCACTGTATCAACTGTAATAAACTATCAACAACTAGTATAATATTATATCCTGGTCAACTAGTTTCATATTAGTGCCGTATTGTCATGCACTGTATCAGCTGTAATCAACTATCAACAACTAGTATAATATTATATCTCGGTCAACTAGTTTCATATTAAGTGCCATATTGTCATGCACTGTATCAACTGTAATAAACTATCAACAACTAGTATAATATTATATCCTGGTTAACTAGTTTCATATTAAGTGCCATATTGTCATGCACTGTATCAACTGTAATAAACTATCAACAACTAGTATAATATTATATCTCGGTCAACTAGTTTCATATTAAGTGCCATATTGTCATGCACTGTATCAGCTGTAATAAACTATCAACAACTAGTATAATATTATATCTCGGTTAACTAGTTTCATATTAAGTGCCGTATTGTCATGCACTGTATCAACTGTAATAAACTATCAACAACTAGTATAATATTATATCTCGGTCAACTAGTTTCATATTAAGTGCCATATTGTCATGCACTGTATCAACTGTAATAAACTATCAACAACTAGTATAATATTATATCCTGGTCAACTAGTTTCATATTAGTGCCGTATTGTCATGCACTGTATCAGCTGTAATCAACTATCAACAACTAGTATAATATTATATCTCGGTCAACTAGTTTCATATTAAGTGCCATATTGTCATGCACTGTATCAGCTGTAATAAACTATCAACAACTAGTATAATATTATATCTCGGTCAACTAGTGTCATATTAAGTGCCATATTGTCATGCACTGTATCAACTGTAATAAACTATCAACAACTAGTATAATATTATATCTCGGTCAACTAGTTTCATATTAAGTGCCATATTGTCATGCACTGTATCAGCTGTAATAAACTATCAACAACTAGTATAATATTATATCTCGGTCAACTAGTTTCATATTAAGTGCCATATTGTCATGCACTGTATCAGCTGTAATAAACTATCAACAACTAGTATAATATTATATCCTGGTCAACTAGTGTCATATTTAGTGCCGTATTGTCATGCACTGTATCAGCTGTAATAAACTATCAACAACTAGTATAATATTATATCTCGGTCAACTAGTTTCATATTAAGTGCCATATTGTCATGCACTGTATCAGCTGTAATAAACTATCAACAACTAGTATAATATTATATCTCGGTCAACTAGTTTCATATTAAGTGCCATATTGTCATGCACTGTATCAGCTGATGACTGTTTTTTGCGCTGGCAGACGATGGCTGGGCGTTTGTTCAGACGCAGCTGTTGCAGGAACTGGTGGGCTCGGCCCGGCGAGCGGGCAACACTTGTGTAGCTATGCGTCATCTCGCGTATTTGCTGCACGCTATGTTTTGGCAGCTGGCGCCGCCGCAGCGCTCCGAACTGGCACTGCAACTGGAGACATTGGTGGCGCAGTGCGTGACGTCATCGCAGTCGCCGGCGTGTGAGACGACGGTGGTGCCGTTGTGCCAGCCTCTGGTGCTGCATTCTGGTGTCATTCTGCCTCCCATGCAACTGCATACTCTGCCTGTCGTCAGGTTGCACTCTCATAATTGCTCAACGCTCTCTGGCGCAAACATAAGTTGTAGGTGCTTGTTGGAGTTGTTTGCATCGTTGTCGTTTACAATGCGTCCATTTCCTGCTTGTTGGACTTGTCTGATGCCCTTTTTACATGATTTATTGGTAAACATGTTATTAAAACTTATTCACATGGAGACCGCACTTTTCTGCAAATATTTGTGTCTGGCAATAAAACAAGGCTGCTAGGGATACTAGGGATATAATAATGATGTTTACAAGTGAGAATCGCTTGTGTGCTGCAGAACACAGTTATACAGAGCAATTGTAACATTCGCACTCAAGTTCCGTTCATTGGCTTGCTTTGTTCATTATTCATTCTTTATTCATTGCTTCATTCATTCTTTGTTATTTCTATATAAGTATCGCCCATTGAAGTGACAATCTTATCAAGCCAATGAAAAACTTGAATAAGGACATTTATGCATTCACATATTTGTTTGTTATTTATTGTCTTTTGTACGCTTCCGGTACATGGGGCCACCGCAGGGTGGTAATAATGTTTGCACTATTCCCAATCTACTGGATTTGCCTGTAATTAATTATAATATTGCACCATGAAGCTGCTTGGAGATTATAGATGTGATCAGTTTGTTGTAAATCTGAACATTTATGATTCCAGTTGACCGTTTTTAACTCATTGGTTAATTTTTCAGTTTTGGATTATGTTTATAATTCCTAAGCTTTCTTGGCTTTAGTGGTTTAAAAAGCGTCTGTTGCTACGACTTATACTATATGAATAGTAAATGAATAAGAAGTAAAACGATTGAATATGGTCAGGAGGGTTATAATGTTAAATGTATAGACTCTACTCTAATGTCATGCGTTTGCTGTTTTTAGCTCATGCTGGCATGTACCTGTATGTACCTGTATGTTGGTGTTTTTGTCTGCTTGTTTGTGATGTCTGTAAACATATTCAAATATGTGTGTGTGTGTGATAGGCATTTTTGTCCATTGCCGTACGCGGCACACTTGAATCCCGTGCGTGTGAAGTGTTGCACCACTGACGGACATATTGAACTTGTGACCGGCGCATCGCTGACTGCTTCCTCGGGCCCGTTCATCTATAGCGCTCTACCGACACACTCCCGAGCTGTCTCCAACACCAACAACGACAGAGACAGAGAAGGTTAGTGTGTGTGTGTGTGTGTGTGTGTTTGTGTGTGAGTGTGATACAACACCACCTGCTACGCTTGTGCTTTATTTTTCCAAACACATGTGTGTATATACTTGTACGTGTACGTGTACATGCTTGTACAAAGTGTGGTGTAATGCGGTCTAAATATTGTTTTCTTCACGATGATTTCCTACTGTAATCATATGCTGCGGTATCTTCCATTTTGTTCCTCACTTGGAAGTATTTTTCTGGGCTTGCTTATCTTCAGCAATGGAATTAATGATTGTTGCAAAACATAAAATTATTGACTAAGTTCACCCGTGACTCGGAAGCTGTTATGATGAAGATTCCACACTGCAGACTCACATCAACTAAACTACAATTTTTAAACCGCGCAAAGCACAGTTTTGGTTGAGTATTTCAATAATTCGCGATGTACTCATATATTGACATCTTTCTTCTTACAAACCATTAATTTAATATTTACACAAACATTAATGCATTCATATTTTAATCAATTTTAACGCATCTCTCTCAAACATAATTTTTATCAATATGTCCTCCATCAAATAGACCACTATTTTCAGCATACAATACTGACGCTGTTTTATTATTATAACATGACATATCCTGTTTTTATTGCAGCATGTTTTTTGTGGTATTATAGTGAAATTGAACACCCGTACCCACGCCTGTACCGATTTTGACTTATTCTATAATGATTCAATTCATGACACTGTCCATACTGTTGTGTGGGGTGATACTAATGGCATTTGACTGTGTATAGTTCCATAAATCAACTGAAACTGGTTGTCTACGAGTGGGTTCATGCTAGCGTGGCTGTTATCTGCGTGTTTTTGCTTGTTGTGTTTCACTTATTTGTACTCATTACGTATTTGTCTGGCGTGTGTGTGTTTGTGTGTGTGTGTGTGTGTATGTGTGTGTGTGTATGTATGTGTATGTGTGTGTGCAGATTTTTTGTGGGTGCAGGGCGAGTTGAGTCAGGTGGAGATGGCCGTGGAGAACTTGTTGTCGGTGGATCTGCGTGTGACCGGCGTGTGCATGTTGACTGAGGAGGGCGGCGCTGCTATGGACCAGTATCCGTCCAGTTTATCATTGGCCGCACATTCTGGCCAGCACATGGTCAACTTGGTTGGGGCGCCGCGAAGTGCCACCGTCTCGGCTGCCCTTGCTCCTGTCACGATCGTCGGCTACACAGCCACGGTGCTCGGGTGTCGTGTCTCGTGCAGACTGCGTTCTGTCGCTTGGCTGACACGCAAGCTGTTTCGCGTGGACGTTGTGCCTCCTCTGCCGCACGTACAGGTGGGGAATTTGAGCTCAGGTGGCGCTTGCTGGCTGACCGATGGTTGATGGGTGTGCAGTGAGCACCGTGCTAATGGTGAATGTCTGGTGTGTTTGTTACTGTCAGTATTGCAGTGTCTGTTGAGCCTGGCAGTGTATCATGCCATATCGTGCCTAATCAGTTCTCATGGATACGACATAATTTAGGGGTGTTTTTGTGATCGAATTTGTTCTCGTATCAGTTTTTTGCATCGCTTCATGGTGATCAGTGTTAGTAAGTTTCAAGCATATTCGGCACTGTTGGTCGCCTTTTCCATGCTAGTGAGTGTTGACCATTAATGAGTTTATTCCTGTTGTCGTTGAAGGTGAGTTCTTCGATATCGGGTCTGCCGGGAAGTTCTCCGTTTGATCTCAGCGGAGTTGTCAATGCTGGCAACATGCACGTGTACAACGGAGAATCGTGAGTCGTCTAACCGATTTAATAACGTTTCTTGATTACTGTACGTTTCAACTGTTACCACTCTGACACTAGTGCTCCATCTATCTCTACTAGAACCGAGCGAAACAACATAGAAGGCGTGTGTGTGAATATTGTTCAGTATTGTCATAAATTGATATACATTTCTGTGATTTTCCGCTGTGCTTTGACAGATAACAAGGGACTGGAGCTTAGTTGAAATCACACAATCTCTGAATCATTACTTGCTCATTCATATTGAAAACCTCATGTCCTCGTATATTGGCAATAATAAAAAATATGATATAATCAACCTTTGTTTTCAATTTCTCGTTGTCATGCTAATGTGTGTGCGTGTGTTTGTTGAGCGCACACGTCTATGAATATGCGTGTATCTATTAATATGCACATATGTACGAAGATGTGTGTCTTTTTGTGTGTATCAGTCGAGAAATGTATATAACGTTGAAGAACACATCGACCGAGCCGATCAATGCTCTCAGCATCGTGCTTGAACAGGCCGCGTCGACCTCGTCACGTCAAGTATTTGAATGTGACGTCACGCAGCTGGAGTCGCACTTGCCTCTCTGTGCCGGACACTCGTGCACCTTGTCAGTGCAGGTCAACGGTCACGCAGACATTGTACTGCCTTCCGTCGCTCATTCGGAAGGTGTGTAATCGCATATACAATAATGAACATGCGCGTCGATCAATCTGCTAACTAGATATTTCACTATGAAATATGTGTAACAATGAGCAGACTGGGAAATCAACAGATTATTGGCACATTTAAGAACGGGCGCATTTTTTCTCTTCTTCATCGTGCAGCTGATACACGCAACGACATTGATGACAACCGTGTTAGTTGCCGCATTCCTGCTCGTCACCTCATCACAGCAACAGAGCAGTTTCAGAATGTGATACGGATTTTGTTATTTGTTCGTAGGCATGGACAGCGTGAGTGTGTGTGAAAGCTTGACGAGTGCCGCTCAGATGTCACTTTCATCGCGTGCGCCGTCTTTCGTCACTAGCGCCACAAGCGACGCGTGTCAACACAGTGCTTGCTGTGCGTCCACCGTGGCTCCATCTGTCGTCGGTGGTAGCAGTTGCGGTTGTAGCTGCATGCCGCTAGGGGGCGCAAATCATCACTGTGCCTCACGTACTCAACGAAAATGGGCTTCTGGCAAGGTTACCATATTTTCTTCTTGTTTTCAAGCCGTTAGCTCTTTTTGTATTGGTTTCTTGCCAGTCACAGTGTACTAAACAACGGTCAGTTTTGGCCTGAGGCTCAGGTTTTATATTTCATGTTTAATTATTAGTATAGTAGTATAGTAGTATATAATTATTAGTAGTATATTTCAAAGTTTCTGATTTCTAACTATTTGACTATTTGAGTTTTACATCAATAATGCTCATTTTCCTTGGTTTTGATATTTTTTCATTGGGCGGTCACTATTTTCTTTGGTTTGAGCAGAACTCATTGCAGGTTAGCTCATTAGCCCTCGTCCTTGTTAACTCATATGCCGTGTGAATGCGCCAATTAGCGGTGACTAGGTTAGTAATCATTGCTGCTGGATGGGTTGAGCTTAGAGTCCCGGTTGTTTCGCTTAGTGGTCGAGTGAGTTTGGCTAGGTGTTTCATGGCCAGGGGTCATGTGAATACGGCTAATGTTCATGGTCTGTCACCGAGTTATATTACCAAACCTCAGGATGAATTGCTGAGAATGCTTATTCGACTAGTTTATGCTGGGCTGAAAGGTATCATAATAGAGAGTAGAAGAAAGGAAATTAATTAGGTTGGATTCAAAGTGAAAAGGATAGGAAGAGCGCTGTTTCACAAAAATGGCAGCGTGCTAACCATATGCGGTCATTTTTCTGCTTGTCACTTTTAATTTACATTACACACACACACACACACACATTACATTACATATTGCATTATACCATGCATACATGTGAATATTGTTCAGTGTTCGTACATACATCTGTACATCTGTACATTAACCAGGTTACATCTGTACGATAGAGGTGTTTTACTATATACTTTTTCTAGATGAAAGCAAAGGTCTGGAGAGTTTAACGCATTATCGATATAGCCTGATTGTGGCTTGATTATGCAAATAATTTAATTTACTGTTGAATCCTGATATATTTGCATTTTAAATTGCATAATGCGTTGATATTTATAAGTTTATTGTGGTACCACATATTTGCACTGAACACCCTTTTACACCGCAGTTTTGTGTGCATGTTCAGTGTGTGGAGGGCATGTTGCGCGTCTGCTACTCTGGGGGTGTTGGACAGACGGCGGGTTACGGTCGTGCCTTCTCAGTGGGTCTCAGTGCGACCGTGCTGCCCTCTGTGTGTGTCACCAAGTGGGATGTGATCGCCGCGGAATGGTCAGTTTCACGCCACTTGTCACGCCATTCAGCTGCCCCCCATCTGCGCACGTGCACCGACATTTTCCCTCTGACTGGGCGGCTGTGTTCTACCTGCATGCCTGATTTATTATACGCTTTGATGGACGTCCATTATTTATTTCGAGAACATTTATGAAATAAAAATGTTTGTGTAATTCAAGTGCAATATCATTTGGAGTAATTTTCAATATTAATTGCGTAATATTGATTTGTTAATCATTGCCAAATTTTGAATTTATAATTTGAATTTTATATTGCGGTAAATTTAATTGGAATAATTTATATAATATATTGCGGCTTAAAGCTTTAGATTACGATTTAGATGAGGCTTTGTGAGCGCATATACACAATTATGTACCATGGCGCTTCATTATTTCAAAGTATAATCTATAATCGTAATACAATGTGTGTCCCAGTCCCAGTTTGTGTTACTTGGTGTTGGACATGATGAACGTGTCTGATGGTGAGTTGGAGCTGCAATACACCGATACCAAGAGCATTGTGATTGAGAGTGGCGAAACTCGTCGCATTGCCGTGCCTGTTGATCGTCTGAACGCCGTTTCTTGCTGCTACCAATCACACGACGCACAGGTTGGTGTGCTATTTCTCTCACGTGACGTACACTGCACCAGCATTCTCACTGCACTCTGTCATTATCGCGGTCTCGACTATTATTGCTCATATCCAACATGTATTCACATGTGCACTGAGCTATGCTTGTGTCCAGCGTTTGTATCACTTAGTGACGTTCATGCGATTTTCTTTTCTTTTCTTGGTTGCGTATTTGATGTGCGTATGATAAAAGATGAATGCAAACCTTACGCTTTATTCAGCATAATTCTTTCGCATAAAATCTGGCAAACATGAAACTTAATTAAGAATTGCTGTAATATTTAGGAAATTCAGCCAAATATCGTAGTCGATGCAAAATACTAACATGCTTATTTAATATTACCAACAATTCATATAAGCACGCACGTAAATATACACAATCCAGCGCAATAGATACTCCGAAGCTTGATATTTTTCTTATTGAAAGTGCGCTTATAAAATGTACCAAACACGGTAGAAACACAATAACAACCACCGTTATCCAGACCAATAAACATGGTAGAAACACAATAACAACCACCGTTATCCATACCAACAAACATGGTAGAAACACAATAACAACCACCGTTATCCAGACCGATAAACACGGTAGAAACACAATAACAACCACCGTTATCCAGACCGATAAACATGGTAGAAACACAATAACAACCACCGTTATCCAGACCAATAAACATGGTAGAAACACAATAACAACCACCGTTATCCAGACCAATAAACATGGTAGAAACACAATAACAACCACCGTTATCCAGACCGATAAACATGGTAGAAACACAATAACAACCACTGTTATCCAGACCAATAAACATGGTAGAAACACAATAACAACCACCGTTATCCAGACCGATAAACATGGTAGAAACACAATAACAACCACCGTTATCCAGACCAATAAACATGGTAGAAACACAATAACAACCACCGTTATCCAGACCGATAAACACGGTAGAAACACAATAACAACCACCGTTATCCAGACCGATAAAATAAATAAAACGATCGACTTGAACATCAACAATGTTGCAAATTATTTATATCAGGGCGTAAGCACAAATAAATTATTACGAACGATACACCAAATTACTACACTCGCTGACAGTGTCACGCTTGGTGTGCGGGACATCACACAACCCCACGTGCGTTTACCTGATTTAGCCTATGATAAAATTGGTGTATTTGCAACAAAAGGCCACACTAGTCATGACCAAATGACGGACTTCGCAAGGCCCCAAGTACACTGCCCTACGCTGGGATGACAAGGTGTTGAGGTTCCAAGGTTAATACGGTCCCAGCAGAGAATCTGGCAGTGTTAGTCTCAATACCACCTCCATGTATCGAAGGCAACCTACTGTAATTACCAGTGATATACAACTGAACAGGAACAACTCAAGCGCGGACATCCATTAATTGGATGGAGGCATGACAGCATACAGGGTTAATTACAGTTTACAGCTTCGCTGGATGAGACTGACTTTCCTCTGCAAATCAGTACAAATTTCCATTTTTTCCATTTTAATTGGAGTGAGTTGGAGTTGTCCGAATTTACCCGTATACTTCTCACGGCTAACTTTTGTAAAAAGGTGTTCTATGTTTCAAGACGTAATGGACAAATGTTACTCGTTCACTTTCTCTGCGTCCACTTCAACACAAGATATCTGCTTTTGCCTGATGTTGATCGGTTTGCTGGCCTCCCATACATTGAAACGCTGGTTTCCAACCACGCGACGTATGTTAGGATTTTTGCGTCTTATTGGAGCTCGGTTGTTTCGTTTACGTTCTTCGTTGTTCTCCCAATGGATTCTCTTTCCCGGTTTCCGTTTTTCTCTGATTTGAAATTATTTCGCTGGTGTGTTCAACTTGGAACTTATCACATTGTAATGTCTCACGTGTGTGTGTATGCATGTGTGTCGGTAGAACCTAGCTGCCGTGTATGAGCGTGTGAGTAGTCACGTTAGTCGACGAGTTAATCTGCGCTGGAAGATGACGGCCACAGCGTGTGGTACGACACACACCGACTATTTTCCTCCTCAACCTCGGCTTTCTGACAGCCCGGGACATCAGCAACAGTCTCGATACGGCGTCGTGCCAATGACAGATATAATGTGGTCTCCAGTCATGATCAACACATTGTCCTCGCCCGCTCTGCACTGGGGTAACGCTCATATACTCTCATCACCGTCTTGACATCACGTATCAGGGGTAATCGATTATGTCGCACACTAGTCTCAATTTTACTTTACCTGCTAACTGCTATGCTTACTGCTATGTTTGTTTTGTATTTGTTGACCAATTTAAACACATGAAAAACTTTATCACAATCTTATGATTTCATTGTATTGTTTTCCATGAATTAGTTGGGTAAATATGTATGTATAGCTATGATCATGGTGTTTTGTCTATCGAAGCCACAGTGTGGGATAAGTTTTAGGAGTTTGTGTACGCTCTTGTGCTTGTCAATGTCGAATTGTATACAATGTCATCCCTCATTGAATGACGGTATGCAGGCAAAACAATGCGTAAATATTCCTTTGATATTGTTTAGAAGCATTTACCGTCATTAATTGTACTCATCTCAGTCCTTGATGGTCGTTCACAAGTGAGTCACCAATTGTTCCCAGTGCCGTACCAGCTTGCCTGACTTCACATCTAATTCGACTTCAATTTCTCTCTCTCTCTCTCTGTGTTTGTGCATGTACCTGTGCGTACCAGACCTGTTCAAAACTAAAAGAATCGATTTTTATGCCCTCCTGCATGGTTTCGCATGTGTTTCGTCCAGAAAAAGCGAAAATCACAACAATTTATATCTAAAATATATCTATACCCTGCCGCATTGGACTTGAAGTTTTTGCACCCGATACAGCAGGAAATACGCAATTTTGCCTTGCACTGTGCAGTTGTTTCACTTGTAACATGGGTTACAATTGCAATTGTAGGGCAAATTGGGTATTAAACGGAAGCATTTGTTCCTACAAGAAGTAATTCGAAAGATTATTGAAGAAAAACGCATTATGATTAGGAAAACATAAACTTTAAATGAAGTCCTATAGTTTATAAATAATTTGCAATCTTGATCTCAAATTATTCTAAATGTGAATTTATCGTCAGGCCAGTTAAAACCATTCTGACTGAACTGAAACAGCAACATAACAAGTGCCTTCCCCTCCCTCCTCTCCGTGTATGCACGAAAGCTAAACACCCCATCAAACCAAACAATAAACTGTAAGATGCTCCGCACTTCCTCCTTCCAGTTGGACAACAAACTATGATCAGGTGAACATACATCTCTTCTAACTCTATCAAAACAAGATAGGCGTGCAAACAACACGAGCCATACATGTAGGCAGCATTGTCGAACATTGAAACACACAAATGATGTCACAATGTACATACCCTCGTACAAATATGCACCTTCATTTTCCACATTAGCCAGATCAACTTGCAATAGTGCCTGTTTGCGCTGCATTGCGTATCGTTTTGAGCCCTTAAACAAATTCACAAGCAACTCAATATATAATTATAATAGCGTTATATAGAGAGAATCACTTCTGCTGCTGTCTTGTGGGTTTGCCCAATCGACAATGAAACTAGAGATGATATGGATTACCCCAGCCTCTTGGTGGATCGTCACATTTCCAAGATGATGTGACTATCACATTCCCCTGGAATCATGGACTATGCAAATATATGCACTACCGCTTATCGTCTCGAGTTTTCCGACAATCAAGTGACGGCAATAGAATTTACCGCTTTGAAGATTGGGGGGACCGAACTTGACTATTTCATTTTTTCACGTTGAAAAACAGGACGGAACAGAATACAGATGAGGTAACACGTCATTCAGGACTACAGGGCTTAATTTATCAAGGATCCTCCCAGGTATGTTGTTCTCCACCGTGATGGGAAGATGTGAAGCATGCCAAGGAGTCACCACACTCCCATAAGGGAATTTGGCAGTGCTAGTCTCAATGCCACCTGTATATCAAGGCGAGCTACTGGAACTGCCAGTGAGAAACAGTTCAACAGGAACATTTCAGACAGAGACATCAATGGATTTGCTGGAGACATTGGAGGTTTCTGAAGTAATTACAGCCATTGTGCTCGCCACAACGTCCAGCAACAGTGGATTACATCGGCAAGCCGCCAAGCTACTTGAGCAGCAACTTGGTAAAAAGGTGTTCTACCTCGCTTACAGGCACTATATCCTAGAATTGCTGACTGGTGCCGTGTGAATGAGTCCATTTGTACATTGAAGTAGTTACAGCCACTAGTCTATATGCCACACATAAATGGTTAGCTTAAGTGAAATATGTGCATAAAACCTATAGCAACATGGTCATATGATAATCACTGTAGAAAGTGCCTGTAATTTGCGACTAATTTAAAAGTAGTTAATAAAGTTGCTCAGCGTGAAGTCAAGACGATGGCGATTGACGCCAACATTATTGCTAGATAATCTTACATGATAATGATATCTACTGAAATGTGTTTATTTCAACCGGAATTAGTTGAATAGTTTCAGTAAATATACCTAGAATATTGACTGTAATTGTGTTCATTTGATGTGAGTGACTGTAGTGTTCGTCCTGTACACAGTGTGATGTTTCATTTATGTTTTATTTTTCGCTCAAACCCGCTTGCTTAATGCGTTTCTTCTTCGATAATCGCTCGAATTAGTTCTTGTAGGAACAAGTATTTTAATTTGATACCCTGCTTGCTTCAATTTGACTTGTCCTCCAATGGCAACACAAGTTACAAGTGAAACAATCACGCGGTACAAGACAAACTTGCGTACTTCCCTGTCGTATAGGGCGCGAAAAGTCTCATGTGGCAGGCTATAGAGATATTTTAAACACAAATTTTGATTTTCGGCTTTTTCGGGTCGAAAAGAAAACCGTGCAGAAGGGCATAAACATTGGAAGCAGTGTATGTGTATTTTTGCGTGTATATGTGTGTGATTGTCAGTGGTGGCGATGAACGGGGCAGTGCTGGGTGGCGAGGGCTCAGATAATTCGTGTGGCCCGCTGTCTGTCGGCCAGCTTCATGAATTGCGAGTGCGTGTTAAGAATGGACGCGACTCGGCACTGACTTGTGTGCTGCTGGTGCGCTGTGAGCTCGAGCAGCAGTTAGCACCGTCGTATCCGCCACAACCAGCGAGCAGGGGTGTTGTGGAGGCTGGCTGCATGCTGGTTTTGGGCCAGACATCTTCGTCTGCCATCGTGCGTCCACACATACACACACACACACACACATATACCTAACCTATTACTCATATCTACCACAACTACAACTACTTAGGTACTTGTATGCTTGATTTATGTGCTTCAAAATGTATGATGTTACATGTAGCGGCTGACATAGACCTGTTGTGTCTGTGTGTGTGCCTGCGTGTGTGTACTCACATAATTGTAGCTACAGGAAATGAGCTAAGCTCGAGCTCTCCTGTCTCCTTGTCAATATTCAGCTTTATCCAGCCTCTCTTTCAATTTCCCAACACATTCACTATTTGTGTGTGTGTGTCTGTGTGTGTGCCTGTGTGTGTGTGTCTATATGTGTGTCTGTTTGTGTTTGTTTGTGTTTGTTTGTGTGTGTGTGTGTGTGACCGAATTCTGTCGAACCTATGTTTTAGTGGTACTGCCTTATCATTCTTCCGCTCTTATATCCTTACTCGATCTCTGTTTATACTAGTGATTCTTTCCCACTCTCATACTCTGCCCCACAGGGATCCGTCATAGGTCCTCTTCTTTTCAATATTTACTTAACTTCCATTAACTTCTTCAATCTTTGTGGATGACATCCAAATTCTTCTCTCGTCTTATACTATTTCCCAATCTTGTTTCTTTTCTCTTGGATGATATTGAAACTTGGTGTTTTTCCCAACCATCTCAAGCTAAATCCAGAAAAGGCAAAATATATCCTTTTTAAATCTTGTAGAAGTTTAACTTCTCTATCTGTTCCTCTCTTCAACTCTGTCCGCAGCTTTGGTGTTTTACTAGATGATTCTCTTTCTTTTGATCTATACATCTCTGATATTATAAGGGTCTGTAATTTTCATATTAGGCGAATCTATTCTATCCGTACATACTATTCTATACGTATATATTCGTAGAACTGTCTCTACGGATAACTGTCAGCTTCGCAAACTTCAATCTGTTATTAGTAAAGCCTGTCGTCTAATTTATAATCTCCCTGTTAGTTCTCATGTCTCTTCTTTTTTCCAAAAACTACGATTTCTTCCTATTAAGGCACTTATTGACTACCGCGTCTGCTTAATTATACTTTCTACTCTTATTCTCCGTAAGCCCTCGTGTATATTCGATCTTCTATCTTTTAATAAATCTACTCGTACACTTAGATCATCTGATCATTCTCGTCTCTCAGTGGGACCTCTATCTTAGGACCCGTATTTACAGTAAGCTCTCCACATCACTACGTTCTATTAATTCCGTCCGTCTTTTCAAAAAGCACTCTAAGAAATATTTCTTAGCGAAACCTTATTATACTTTAGATGAACATTGTTTACACTGGTGATCAATACAAGGTGTAATATCCTATTAGCTCTTTCTCTGTCTCTCCCATTTTTGACTTTGTGAATGTGTTGCTTGTGTTTGTGTGTCTGTTGTGTTGTGTTCTCTGTCTGTTTGTTTGAATGTATGTTTTGTGTGTCTGTTATATTGAGTTCTGCTGTTTGTGTTTGTATCTGTTATGTTGAGTTGTGTTTGTATTTAGTGTTCCTTGTCATTTTGGGTGTATGTCCTTGTCTGTTGTGTTGTATGTGTTGTCTTTATGTATATGTGTTTGAATGCATGGCTGAATGCTGCGTATTCGATATGTATATGTCTATGTGGATGTATTTTTGTGTTTGTGCGTATGTAAATGTGAACGTGTATGTGTGTGTGTGTGTGTGCTTGTGCGTATTCGTATTTGTCTATTTTGTGTATGTGTGTGTGTGTGTGTGCGTGCGTGCCTACGCGATAGTGTATGTGTATCTTTGGCTATATGACTGTATGACTTTTACGCCTGAGTGTGTGAGCGGTTTTGAGACCCTCGGCTGAAAAGCTCTATATAAATGTGTTAATGTAATGTGTATGTGTGTGTGTGTGTGCGTACTTGCGTGCTGTGCAGATGGAGGCTGGTGGCGAACTGTGTCACGCATTGTCGGTGATGTTCTTGGCGCCTGGTCGCTACCGCGTCGTACTCAGTGTATCCACAGTTGCGCTGTCGACCGGCGTTTGTTCAAGTGGCGCGAGCGGCACCGACGCCTGCGACGATATGTCGGTTTTTTGCATCGCCGTAGACGTTGTTATTTGAGCGTATTATCTGCGTTTTGTGGCAGTGACAAGGTCAGGTCTCGTGTGAGCACCACAGCTTGCACAGGCTGGTGTATGCACAGTTGCCGACTACTCTTGCTTTTCGGTCAATACTCCACTTCATTGGTACATTTTGCTCGGCTGGTTCGTGTCTGCCACAGTGCCGTTGGCCGCGTGACCTGTGATAGTGATGCTCAGATGCCTTCACTGAATCGATATCACCAATCACATCATCATGAAATAATTGCTTCATTCCATACATACACATACAACAAGGACTACTAAATACAGGATGTGTACGACCCGATGTTTGAGGCAGACATGAAAAATATACAATTAACGTTGTAAATACGACAAATGTGTGTACATTTGACTTACTAATGGTAGTATGGGTTGAAAAAAGTATCACACAATTATTTGATGCCTCAAAATGTATTATAGTTCAACATTTGTGATTGGAAGCGACCAAATATGATACAATTGAGTTTTTTATAATGAAAATGCATTCGTTATCTCGAAAATGGGTTATACCTAAACACTTATGATTATACAAAGGAACTTTCATACATAGAAAGAAGCAGACACCGAAGCAAAATGTCACCACATTGCAGCGAGCCAGGTCTTCTCCACCGAAGTCAAGATAATAAGTGCATTTTTGCTGGTCTTTCTCTAGCTTATCAAGTTTATTCAGTAGAACATTTGCCAGACGACGAAACATGCTGCACATATAATGCAAATCCCGTTGAAACTGCATATAGCTGTCAAATTCTCGTCTTTTATTGGCAGCAGGAGCGGTGACGGGTTTGCTTGATGAAACAGTCCATTTTTGACGATACATATTTAAGCTGTATTTTTGTCCATGCTGCTCTTCCAACATTTTCCATTTACCCAAACGTTCACATGCACTTCATGTGATTATCGGGGTTAACACGTTAAACCAAACGCACTCTTTGTCAACGTGATGCTTGGCTGTCACAGGGCAATTATTCGGAAAATGGAATATATTACAGTAGTCCTAGTTGATCTTGTGGTTGTATGTGATGGATTCAATGGCAAGACCACCAACATTCTCAACAACAGTGGCCGCCTACTTTGTGCATTGAAGTTGTTATGTGGCCGTGTGCATTAAATGACTGCCACATAAATCATGATGGCTGGTCCTATGTACAGCCACCTCATGATAATACACAACGAAATTACTCTTCAGTATGACTTGTTCAGTGCCGTGCCACACAAAATCCTACTCATCATACTGAGACAACATTGATGAATGAGCTACAATGAACATTGCTGATTGTTTTCGTTTTCACCGCTTGTTTATACTGTGTATTCTCTTGCGCGTTAATGTAGAACAGGCGCTACAACATTATCATTATGTTGCATTATTATGCATATGCATGGTGCATGATTAGGTTGAATGATGCTGACGTAAATGAGGTTGCCAGTTGTCTAAAGCCACACTAGGCCAAGCAACCGATGAAAAAGGCCAACCTCAAAACAGCAAGATCAAGAAGTTTATAAAACGCCTAACAAAGGCGTCAATTTCATTGAGACATGGAGATAATTTTTCATAAAATTAACTTAGTAGTACTTTCTTTCAATTCTAGAATTATTAAAAGTATTTTCAATTAACATGCAAAAACGAATGCAGACAACGAATAGTGGGTGATAAATAGCGCAAAGTACACAACAATGAATGCAATAGGAAAATGGCAATGAGCGCTGACGATAAAAAAGACCAAAATATGCTCGGCCTTTAAACATATTTCTGCGAGGACAACGTCGGTAGAATAAGTCCAAATTGGCCTTAAAAGGTTAAACATGGTGACCATGGTAATTTGCTTCGCAAGTTGGCTGACTATGCTTCTCTCGACCAATCACAATTGAGTGTTTGCACGCGCCGAGCTAGATACAGCACCTATGTTCAATGAAGAGCGACACACTCTTCCCAAATTGCGAAGTAGACTGGCCTCAGCTCGCTGACTCAGACGTCGTGCCGTGCACGTTCTGTATTTAGTAGTCATTTATTCACGAATATAACCATATATATATATATATATATGTAAGTACACAAACGCACTCACATAGACACACACATACACAGTCCTTGATAATACGTACATGCTTGCACACATGCGTGATTGCAATTGCATTTGTTTGAAAGGATCATAAATCATCGTTGGTTTCAGTCAGTGTTCGCGATTATCAATGTGCCAACCGGTGTGTTTTTAGATGTGGCTGTACGTGTGCGTCAGTGTGTACGCGTATGCGCATCTGTGAGTTTGCGTATTTTTGTGTGTGCATGTGATTTTGGCAAGTGTTACCACGCATGATATAGTCACCATTTTGCTATGTGATGGCCGCGTGTATTTGTTACTTTGTGGTGTATTGCGTACGTATATTTGTGTGAGCGCTTCTATTATAGAACGACTTACATTTCCGGCGGAACATTGCCCACTTATTGTTTAGAGTCTGCCTGTTTAACATATATATCTTGGCTGCTTCATTGAGTGTATCTGTTGCATACCCGTATCTCCATATTTGTTCCTTGCATGTACTTTCTTTTGTTATAGGCGTTTGCTTGCGAGTGTGTGTGCGCAGGCTGTCTGCGCACACACCGTGTCTGTACACAATATTGTATTTATATATCGGAGAGCTTTCCCTAGCATGTAGAAAATAGTTCAACGCTGTGATATCGCCAGACATGTCGGTTAATTATTCCATGTCGTATAATGTTTTTGTTATGTCTGAGTATTGTTTATGCGCGTGCTTGCATATGCTCAGTTGTATCTATGCACTAACTGCTGATAAAGTAGTATCTGTTCTTCTCTCAGTGAACTATGGTGTAAAATGTCTACGTGAATAATATGATGTGAAATATAATGTGAAATGTTTATATGAAATGTTTCAGTGACTAAGTGCAGTGCCTTCAATCCCATTCAGTTCAACGAATGCCGATTCCCCGCCCAAACTTGTCTTGCCGTCTAAGCGAGGCCAGTTAGATGAGCTCTCATCTGATGACCAACCTGAGCAAATTGAATTATAACTAAAAGAACAATCATTACATATCAAGTCAATTTGCATATATGTGGGATTGAGTAGCGATGTTTGATTTGAGCAAACGTTTGGGTCGCCAGAAAACAATTATGAACCACTGTATTAACCCATTACCGCCCGGCGTCGACAAATATGATTGGGGATCGAAAAACAGGATAAGAATGATCGCGTGTAAATCAATCGTGTAAATAGAGACGCTCAGTGGCAACGGACTTGAGCGGAATACAATTATGAACACTTCTAGCACCACTAATTATTAGCTCCCGAGTAGCTCACACTGACTTGATTAGCTCCCGAGTAGCTCAGTGGTTAGGCGCTGAACTCTCGTGTCAATGAAAATAACACTGAATTAATTGTTATGTCGCATGTATTTTGTGCGATATATATATACGGTTCGAATCCTGGCCCGGTTTCGTTTATTAACATCTCCGCTTGAGTCTACCGGGAGTCACCACTGTAGATTGGTACACTGTGGGGCGCGCCATATAGTCTAAAACTGGCTGGTGCGTGCTTAAAAAACGCGAATATATACATATATATATACAGCCGCCAAACCACATTGGGCGTTACACAGGAGTTTTGCGTACTATTTCTACTCGCTTGAACACATATATGAACATGATAGGTTTGTTCATATTCAGTGGCCGACGCAAAATTCACACACGAGCGAGATTGACAGATTCAGTGGTAGACGCAAAATATCACACACGAGCGATTTTCACAGATTCAGTGACAGACGCGAAATTGGCCGTGAATTTGGCCCGCCTATGCGTGTGTGTTTGTTGGGCGTTGTCAAGGCTCGTTGAAGTTTGAGCGACACTGGATCACATTCGGTCAGTGTTCACGGTGACGTATTGTCACGTGACAGTGGTGGCGGCCGCTGATTGGCTGTTGAACAACAGTGGAAGTGAGACATAAATTGTTGTGTATCAGTCTTGTGTGTCAGCTGTGTTCGTTGGTGTCTACAATTTGTAGTGTAGACCCAACTTCGTCCAGGTGTGTCAGATCTTCTTGTGAGGTTAGTGAGTTATTTAGAGGACATGGGTACTAATGGTATTTGATGCTTGTTACTTATGGTTCTTAATACTATTGGTACTTAATGGATATGTTTATTAAGTAGATTCTTTCAGGCCTATAAAACATTGTATATTATTATCAGATACAATATTATTATATATGTTATTTCGTGGGCTCTCACTGTTAAACTGAAGGATGTGTTTTATTATGTATGTGACTGTGTATGTGATCCGTGTTCGCTCATTGTGTAGTGTGTTCATAGGTGCATGCGTCTCTCGCGTGTGAAAGGGCGGGCCCATAAAACTTCGAGTTTCGGATATTTAAACATGTAACATTGAATATGTAATAAATTTAGTATTTGTTATAAAACCTCATTTAACCGTGTTTGATGTGGTGTATGTTATCAGTATATATTATAACTCCAGTGAGGTAATGCGTGCGTCTATGCGTCTATGAGTTTAAAGGAAATGTGTGTGTGTATGAATTAATCACAGCTGATTGCTCACGTGACCGTTTATCAGTCAGCTGACGAGAGGAATTCGTGTCTTTACAGTGTTGTTGGTGTGGAGGATAATATGTATTTCTGGTGTTTCTGGCAGTGTTTGTCTGAGCTTGGTCAATGTGTGCTTGTCTGTTCAGAGCTGCGTGCAAGGTCAGTGGGGCAGTGACCCCATATAATTATAATTATATAACTACGCATTTGAATACAGCAGTAGAGAAAGTTAATATTCGCGTGTAATTTTGCGGGGACAAATCCTGTTGCGCGCACACGAAGCCCGCCTTGTGGCAATTGGGAACTGCTTTAAACCTAGAAATACAGACAAAAATTTGTACTAGTGTTTCAATTATATCAGTGTGAGATATGTAACATTTGTACTAGTGTTTCAATTATATCAGTGTGAGATATGTAACATTTGTACTAGTGTTTCAATTATATCAGTGTGATATATGTAACATTTGTACTAGTGTTTCAATTATATCAGTGTGAGATATGTAACATTTGTACTTGTGTTTAAATTATATCAGTGTGAGATACGTAACATTTGTACTAGTGTTTCCTTTATATCAGTGGGAGATATGTAACATTTGTACTAGTGTTTCAATTATATCAGTGTGATATATGTAACATTTGTACTAGTGTTTCAATTATATCAGTGTGATATATGTAACATTTTTACCAGTGTTCAATTATATCAGTGATATATGTAACATTTGTACTAGTGTTTCAATTATATCAGTGTGATATATGTAACATTTGTACTAGTGTTTCAATTATATCGGTGTGAGATACGTAACATTTGTACTAGTGTTTCAATTATATCAGTGTGACATACGTAACATTTGTACTAGTGTTTCAATTATATCAGTGTGATATATGTAACATTTGTTCTAGTGTTTCAATTATATCAGTGTGATATATGTAACATTTGTACTAGTGTTTCAATTATATCAGTGTGATATATGTAACATTTGTACTAGTGTTTCAATTATATCAGTGTGATATATGTAACATTTGTACTAGTGTTTCAATTATATCAGTGTGAGATCCGTAGCATTTGTACTGGTGTTTCAATTATATCAGTGTGATATATGTAACATTTGTACTAGAGTTTCAATTATATCAGTGTGAGATATGTAACATTTGTAATAGTGTTTCAATTATATCAGTGTTATATATGTAACATTTGTACTAGTGTTTAAATTATATCAGTGTGAGATACGTAGTATTTGTACTAGTGTTTCAATTATATCAGTGTGAGATCCGTAACATTTGTACTATTGTTTCAATAATATCAGTGTGAGATATGCAACATTTGTACTAGTGTTTCAATTATATCAGTGTAAGATATGTAACATTTGTACTAGTGTTTCAATTATATCAGTGCGAGATACGTAACATTTGTACTATTGTTTCAATAATATCAGTGTGAGATATGTAACATTTGTACTAGTGTTTCAATTATATCAGTGTGATATATGTAATATTTGTACTAGTGTTTCAATTATATCAGTGTAAGATATGTAACATTTGTACTAGTGTTTCAATTATATCAGTGTAAGATATGTAACATTTGTACTAGTGTTTCAATTATATCAGTGCGAGATATGTAACATTTGTACTAGTGTTTCAATAATATCAGTGTGAGATATGTAACATTTGTACTAGTGTTTCAATTATATCAGTGTAAGATATGTAACATTTGTACTAGTGTTTCAATTATATCAGTGTGAGATACGTAGTATTTGTACTAGTGTTTCAATTATATCAGTGTGATATATGTAACATTTGTACTAGTGTTTCAATTATATCAGTGTGAGTTATGTTACATTTGTACTAGTGCTTCAATTATATCAGTGTGAGATACGTAGTATTTGTACTAGTGTTTCAATTATATCAGTGTAAGATATGTAACATTTGTACTAGTGTTTCAATTATATCAGTGTAAGATATGTAACATTTGTACTAGTGTTTCAATTATATCAGTGTGAGATATGTAGTATTTGTACTAGTGTTTCAATTATATCAGTGTGATATATGTAACATTTGTACTAGTGTTTCAATTATATCAGTGTGAGTTATGTTACATTTGTACTAGTGCTTCAATTATATCAGTGTGATATATGTAGTATTTGTACTAGTGTTTCAATTATATCAGTGTGAGATACGTAGTATTTGTACTAGTGTTTCAATTATATCAGTGTGATATATGTAACATTTGTACTAGTGTTTCAATTATATCAGTGTGAGTTATGTAACATTTGTACTAGTGCTTCAATTATATCAGTGTGATATATGTAACATTTGTACTAGTGTTTCAATTATATCAGTGTTAGATATGTAGTATTTGTACTATTGTTTCAATTATATCAGTGTGAGATATGTAACATTTGTACTAGTGTCTCAATTATATCAGTGTGAGATATGTAGTATTTGTACTAGTGTTTCAATTATATCAGTGTGAGATATGTAACATTTGTACTAGTGTTTCAATTATATCAGTGTGATATATGTAACATTTGTGCTAGTGTTTCAATTATATCAGTGTGAGTTATGTTACATTTGTACTAGTGCTTCAATTATATCAGTGTGAGATATGTAACATTTGTACTAGTGTTTCAATTATATCAGTGTGAGATATGTAACATTTGTACTAGTGTTTCAATTATATCAGTGTGAGATACGTAGTATTTATACTAGTGTTTCAATTATATCAGTGTGATATATGTAACATTTGTACTAGTGTTTCAATTATATCAGTGTGATATATGTAACATTTGTACTAGTGTTTCAATTATATCAGTGTGAGTTATGTAACATTTGTACTAGTGTTTCAATTATATCAGTGTGATATATGTAACATTTGTACTAGTGTTTCAATTATATCAGTATTAGATATGTAGTATTTGTACTAGTGTTTCAATTATATCAGTGTGATATATGTAACATTTGTACTAGTGTTTCAATTATATCAGTGTGAGATACGTAGTATTTGTACTAGTGTTTCAATTATATCAGTGTGATATATGTAACATTTGTACTAGTGTTTCAATTATATCAGTGTGATATATGTAACATTTGTACTAGTGTTTCAATTATATCAGTGTGATATATGTAACATTTGTACTAGTGTTTAAATTATATCAGTGCGAGATATGTAACATTTGTACTAGTGTTTCAATTATATCAGTGTGATATATGTAACATTTGTACTAGTGTTTCAATTATATCAGTGTGATATATGTAACATTTGTACTAGTGTTTCAATTATATCAGTGTGATATATGTAACATTTGTACTAGTGTTTCAATTATATCAGTGCGAGATATGTAACATTTGTACTAGTGTTTCAATTATATCAGTGTGATATATGTAACATTTGTACTAGTGTTTCAATTATATCGGTGTGAGATATGTAACATTTGTACTAGTGTTTCAATAATATCAGCGTGATATACGTAACATTTGTACTAGTGTTTCAATTATATCAGTGTGAGATATGTAACATTTGTACTAGTGTTTCAATTATATCAGTGTGATATATGTAGTATTTGTACTAGTGTTTCAATTATATCAGTGTGATATATGTAACATTTGTACTAGTGTTTCAATTATATCAGTGCGAGATATGTAACATTTGTACTAGTGTTTCAATTATATCAGTGTGATATATGTAACATTTGTACTAGTGTTTCAATTATATCAGTGCGAGATATGTAACATTTGTACTAGTGTTTCAATAATATCAGCGTGATATACGTAATATTTGTACTAGTGTTTCAATTATATCAGTGTGAGATATGTAACATTTGTACTAGTGTTTCAATTATATCAGTGTGATATATGTAGTATTTGTACTAGTGTTTCAATTATATCAGTGTGATATATGTAACATTTGTACTAGTGTTTCAATTATATCAGTGTGATATATGTAACATTTGTACTAGTGTTTCAATTATATCAGTGTGAGATACATAGTATTTGTACTAGTGTTTCAATTATATCAGTGTGATATATGTAAAATTTGTACTAGTGTTTCAATTATATCAGTGTGAGATATGTAACATTTGTACTAGTGTTTCAATTATATCAGTGTGATATATGTAGTATTTGTACTAGTGTTTCAATTATATCAGTGTGATATATGTAACATTTGTACTAGTGTTTCAATTATATCAGTGTGATATATGTAACATTTGTACTAGTGTTTAAATTATATCAGTGCGAGATATGTAACATTTGTACTAGTGTTTCAATTATATCAGTGTGATATATGTAACATTTGTACTAGTGTTTCAATTATATCAGTGTGATATATGTAACATTTGTACTAGTGTTTCAATTATATCAGTGTGATATATGTAACATTTGTACTAGTGTTTAAATTATATCAGTGCGAGATATGTAACATTTGTACTAGTGTTTCAATTATATCAGTGTGATATATGTAACATTTGTACTAGTGTTTCAATTATATCGGTGTGAGATATGTAACATTTGTACTAGTGTTTCAATTATATCAGTGTGATATATGTAACATTTGTACTAGTGTTTCAATTATATCAGTGTGATATATGTAACATTTGTACTAGTGTTTCAATTATATCAGTGTGAGATACGTAGTATTTGTACTAGTGTTTCAATTATATCAGTGTGAGATATGTAACATTTGTACTAGTGTTTCAATTATATCAGTGTGATATATGTAACATTTGTACTAGTGTTTCAATTATATCAGTGTGATATATGTAACATTTGTACTAGTGTTTCAATTATATCAGTGTGAGATACGTAGTATTTGTACTAGTGTTTCAATTATATCAGTGTGAGATACGTAGTATTTGTACTAGTGTTTCAATTATATCATTGTGATATATGTAACATTTGTACTAGTGTTTCAATTATATCAGTGTGATATATGTAACATTTGTACTAGTGTTTAAATTATATCAGTGCGAGATATGTAACATTTGTACTAGTGTTTCAATTATATCGGTGTGATATATGTAACATTTGTACTAGTGTTTCAATTATATCAGTGTGAGATATGTAACATTTGTACTAGTGTTTCAATTATATCAATGTGATATATGTAACATTTGTACTAGTGTTTCAATTATATCAGTGCGAGATATGTAACATTTGTACTAGTGTTTCAATAATATCAGCGTGATATACGTAACATTTGTACTAGTGTTTCAATGATATCAGTGTGAGATATGTAACATTTGTACTAGTGTTTCAATTATATAAGTGTGAGATACGTAGTATTTGTACTAGTGTTTCAATTATATCAGTGTGATATATGTAACATTTGTAATAGTGTTTCAATTATATCAGTGTGAGATACGTAACATTTGTACTAGTGTTTCAATTATATCAGTGTGAGATATGTAACATTTGTACTAGTGTTTCAATTATATCAGTGTGAGATACGTAGTATTTGTACTAGTGTTTCAATTATATCAGTGTGAGATATGTAGTATTTGTACTAGTGTTTCAATTATATCAGTGTGAGATATGTAACATTTGTACTAGTGTTTCAATTATATCAGTGTGATATATGTAACATTTGTACTAGTGTCTCAATTATATCAGTGTGAGATATGTAACATTTGTACTAGTGTTTCAATTATATCAGTGTGATATATGTAACATTTGTACTAGTGTTTCAATTATATCAGTGTGATATATGTAACATTTGTACTAGTGTTTCAATTATATCAGTGTGATATATGTAACATTTGTACTAGTGTTTAAATTATATCAGTGTGATATATGTAACATTTGTACTAGTGTTTCAATTATATCAGTGTGAGATACGTAACATTTGTACTAGTGTTTCAATTATATCAGTGCGAGATATGTAACATTTGTACTAGTGTTTCAATAATATCAGCGTGATATACGTAACATTTGTACTAGTGTTTCAATGATATCAGTGTGAGATATGTAACATTTGTACTAGTGGTTCAATTATATAAGTGTGAGATACGTAGTATTTGTACTAGTGTTTCAATTATATCAGTGTGATATATGTAGTATTTGTACTAGTGTTTCAATTATATCAGTGTGATATAAGTAACATTTGTACTAGTGTTTCAATTATATCAGTGTGAGATATGTAACATTTGTACTAGTGTTTCAATGATATCAGTGTGAGATATGTAACATTTGTACTAGTGTTTCAATTATATAAGTGTGAGATACGTAGTATTTGTACTAGTGTTTCAATTATATCAGTGTTAGATATGTAGTATTTGTACTATTGTTTCAATTATATCAGTGTGAGATATGTAACATTTGTACTAGTGTCTCAATTATATCAGTGTGAGATATGTAGTATTTGTACTAGTGTTTCAATTATATCAGTGTGATATATGTAACATTTGTACTAGTGTTTCAATTATATCAGTGTTAGATATGTAGTATTTGTACTATTGTTTCAATTATATCAGTGTGAGATATGTAACATTTGTACTAGTGTCTCAATTATATCAGTGTGAGATATGTAGTATTTGTACTAGTGTTTCAATTATATCAGTGTGAGATATGTAACATTTGTACTAGTGTTTCAATTATATCAGTGTGAGATATGTAACATTTGTACTAGTGTTTCAATTATATCAGTGTGAGATATGTAACATTTGCTCTAGCGTTTCAATAATATCAGTGTGATATACGTAACATTTGTACTAGTGTTTCAATTATATCAGTGTGAGATATGTAACATTTGTACTAGTGTTTCAATTATATCAGTGTGAGATATGTAACATTTGTACTTGTGTTTCAATTATATCAGTGTGAGATACGTAGTATTTATACTAGTGTTTCAATTATATCAGTGTGATATATGTAACATTTGTACTAGTGTTTCAATTATATCAGTGTGATATATGTAACATTTGTACTAGTGTTTCAATTATATCAGTGTGAGTTATGTAACATTTGTACTAGTGTTTCAATTATATCAGTGTGATATATGTAACATTTGTACTAGTGTTTCAATTATATCAGTATTAGATATGTAGTATTTGTACTAGTGTTTCAATTATATCAGTGTGAGATACGTAGTATTTTTACTAGTGTTTCAATTATATCAGTGTGATATATGTAACATTTGTAATAGTGTTTCAATTATATCAGTGTGAGATACGTAACATTTGTACTAGTGTTTCAATTATATCAGTGTGACGTATGTAACATTTGTACTAGTGTTTCAATTATATCAGTGTGAGATACGTAGTATTTGTACTAGTGTTTCAATTATATCAGTGTGAGATACGTAGTATTTGTACTAGTGTTTCAATTATATCAGTGTGATATATGTAACATTTGTACTAGTGTTTCAATTATATCAGTGTGATATATGTAACATTTGTACTAGTGTTTCAATTATATCAGTGTGAGTTATGTAACATTTGTACTAGTGTTTCAATTATATCAGTGTGATATATGTAACATTTGTACTAGTGTTTCAATTATATCAGTGTGAGTTATGTTACATTTGTACTAGTGCTTCAATTATATCAGTGTGAGATATGTAACATTTGTACTAGTGTTTCAATTATATCAGTGTGAGATATGTAACATTTGTACTAGTGTTTCAATTATATCAGTGTGAGATACGTAGTATTTATACTAGTGTTTCAATTATATCAGTGTGATATATGTAACATTTGTACTAGTGTTTCAATTATATCAGTGTGATATATGTAACATTTGTACTAGTGTTTCAATTATATCAGTGTGAGTTATGTAACATTTGTACTAGTGTTTCAATTATATCAGTGTGATATATGTAACATTTGTACTAGTGTTTCAATTATATCAGTATTAGATATGTAGTATTTGTACTAGTGTTTCAATTATATCAGTGTGAGATACGTAGTATTTTTACTAGTGTTTCAATTATATCAGTGTGATATATGTAGTATTTGTACTAGTGTTTCAATTATATCAGTGTGAGATACGTAGTATTTGTACTAGTGTTTCAATTATATCAGTGTGATATATGTAACATTTGTACTAGTGTTTCAATTATATCAGTGTGATATATGTAACATTTGTACTAGTGTTTCAATTATATCAGTGTGATATATGTAACATTTGTACTAGTGTTTAAATTATATCAGTGCGAGATATGTAACATTTGTACTAGTGTTTCAATTATATCAGTGTGATATATGTAACATTTGTACTAGTGTTTCAATTTTATCAGTGTGATATATGTAACATTTGTACTAGTGTTTCAATTATATCAGTGTGATATATGTAACATTTGTACTAGTGTTTCAATTATATCAGTGCGAGATATGTAACATTTGTACTAGTGTTTCAATTATATCAGTGTGATATATGTAACATTTGTACTAGTGTTTCAATTATATCGGTGTGAGATATGTAACATTTGTACTAGTGTTTCAATAATATCAGCGTGATATACGTAACATTTGTACTAGTGTTTCAATTATATCAGTGTGAGATATGTAACATTTGTACTAGTGTTTCAATTATATCAGTGTGATATATGTAGTATTTGTACTAGTGTTTCAATTATATCAGTGTGATATATGTAACATTTGTACTAGTGTTTCAATTATATCAGTGCGAGATATGTAACATTTGTACTAGTGTTTCAATTATATCAGTGTGATATATGTAACATTTGTACTAGTGTTTCAATTATATCAGTGCGAGATATGTAACATTTGTACTAGTGTATCAATAATATCAGCGTGATATACGTAACATTTGTACTAGTGTTTCAATTATATCAGTGTGAGATATGTAACATTTGTACTAGTGTTTCAATTATATCAGTGTGATATATGTAGTATTTGTACTAGTGTTTCAATTATATCAGTGTGATATATGTAACATTTGTACTAGTGTTTCAATTATATCAGTGTGATATATGTAACATTTGTACTAGTGTTTCAATTATATCAGTGTGAGATACATAGTATTTGTACTAGTGTTTCAATTATATCAGTGTGATATATGTAAAATTTGTACTAGTGTTTCAATTATATCAGTGTGAGATATGTAACATTTGTACTAGTGTTTCAATTATATCAGTGTGATATATGTAGTATTTGTACTAGTGTTTCAATTATATCAGTGTGATATATGTAACATTTGTACTAGTGTTTCAATTATATCAGTGTGATATATGTAACATTTGTACTAGTGTTTAAATTATATCAGTGCGAGATATGTAACATTTGTACTAGTGTTTCAATTATATCAGTGTGATATATGTAACATTTGTACTAGTGTTTCAATTATATCAGTGTGATATATGTAACATTTGTACTAGTGTTTCAATTATATCAGTGTGATATATGTAACATTTGTACTAGTGTTTAAATTATATCAGTGCGAGATATGTAACATTTGTACTAGTGTTTCAATTATATCAGTGTGATATATGTAACATTTGTACTAGTGTTTCAATTATATCAGTGTGAGATACATAGTATTTGTACTAGTGTTTCAATTATATCAGTGTGATATATGTAAAATTTGTACTAGTGTTTCAATTATATCAGTGTGAGATATGTAACATTTGTACTAGTGTTTCAATTATATCAGTGTGATATATGTAGTATTTGTACTAGTGTTTCAATTATATCAGTGTGATATATGTAACATTTGTACTAGTGTTTCAATTATATCAGTGTGATATATGTAACATTTGTACTAGTGTTTAAATTATATCAGTGCGAGATATGTAACATTTGTACTAGTGTTTCAATTATATCAGTGTGATATATGTAACATTTGTACTAGTGTTTCAATTATATCAGTGTGATATATGTAACATTTGTACTAGTGTTTCAATTATATCAGTGTGATATATGTAACATTTGTACTAGTGTTTAAATTATATCAGTGCGAGATATGTAACATTTGTACTAGTGTTTCAATTATATCAGTGTGATATATGTAACATTTGTACTAGTGTTTCAATTATATCGGTGTGAGATATGTAACATTTGTACTAGTGTTTCAATTATATCAGTGTGATATATGTAACATTTGTACTAGTGTTTCAATTATATCAGTGTGATATATGTAACATTTGTACTAGTGTTTCAATTATATCAGTGTGAGATACGTAGTATTTGTACTAGTGTTTCAATTATATCAGTGTGAGATATGTAACATTTGTACTAGTGTTTCAATTATATCAGTGTGATATATGTAACATTTGTACTAGTGTTTCAATTATATCAGTGTGATATATGTAACATTTGTACTAGTGTTTCAATTATATCAGTGTGAGATACGTAGTATTTGTACTAGTGTTTCAATTATATCAGTGTGATATATGTAACATTTGTACTAGTGTTTCAATTATATCAGTGTGATATATGTAACATTTGTACTAGTGTTTAAATTATATCAGTGCGAGATATGTAACATTTGTACTAGTGTTTCAATTATATCAGTGTGATATATGTAACATTTGTACTAGTGTTTAAATTATATCAGTGCGAGATATGTAACATTTGTACTAGTGTTTCAATTATATCAGTGTGATATATGTAACATTTGTACTAGTGTTTCAATTATATCAGTGTGATATATGTAACATTTGTACTAGTGTTTCAATTATATCAGTGTGATATATGTAGCATTTGTACTAGTGTTTCAATTATATCAGTGCGAGATATGTAACATTTGTACTAGTGTTTCAATTATATCAGTGTGATATATGTAACATTTGTACTAGTGTTTCAATTATATCGGTGTGAGATATGTAACATTTGTACTAGTGTTTCAATAATATCAGCGTGATATACGTAACATTTGTACTAGTGTTTCAATTATATCAGTGTGAGATATGTAACATTTGTACTAGTGTTTCAATTATATCAGTGTGATATATGTAGTATTTGTACTAGTGTTTCAATTATATCAGTGTGATATATGTAACATTTGTACTAGTGTTTCAATTATATCAGTGTGATATATGTAACATTTGTACTAGTGTTTCAATTATATCAGTGCGAGATATGTAACATTTGTACTAGTGTTTCAATTATATCAGTGTGATATATGTAACATTTGTACTAGGGTTTCAATTATATCGGTGTGAGATATGTAACATTTGTACTAGTGTTTCAATAATATCAGCGTGATATACGTAACATTTGTACTAGTGTTTCAATTATATCAGTGTGAGATATGTAACATTTGTACTAGTGTTTCAATTATATCAGTGTGATATATGTAGTATTTGTACTAGTGTTTCAATTATATCAGTGTGATATATGTAACATTTGTACTAGTGTTTCAATTATATCAGTGCGAGATATGTAACATTTGTACTAGTGTTTCAATTATATCAGTGTGATATATGTAACATTTGTACTAGTGTTTCAATTATATCAGTGCGAGATATGTAACATTTGTACTAGTGTTTCAATAATATCAGCGTGATATACGTAACATTTGTACTAGTGTTTCAATTATATCAGTGTGAGATATGTAACATTTGTACTAGTGTTTCAATTATATCAGTGTGATATATGTAGTATTTGTACTAGTGTTTCAATTATATCAGTGTGATATATGTAACATTTGTACTAGTGTTTCAATTATATCAGTGTGATATATGTAACATTTGTACTAGTGTTTCAATTATATCAGTGTGAGATACATAGTATTTGTACTAGTGTTTCAATTATATCAGTGTGATATATGTAAAATTTGTACTAGTGTTTCAATTATATCAGTGTGAGATATGTAACATTTGTACTAGTGTTTCAATTATATCAGTGTGATATATGTAGTATTTGTACTAGTGTTTCAATTATATCAGTGTGATATATGTAACATTTGTACTAGTGTTTCAATTATATCAGTGTGATATATGTAACATTTGTACTAGTGTTTAAATTATATCAGTGCGAGATATGTAACATTTGTACTAGTGTTTCAATTATATCAGTGTGATATATGTAACATTTGTACTAGTGTTTCAATTATATCAGTGTGATATATGTAACATTTGTACTAGTGTTTCAATTATATCAGTGTGATATATGTAACATTTGTACTAGTGTTTAAATTATATCAGTGCGAGATATGTAACATTTGTACTAGTGTTTCAATTATATCAGTGTGATATATGTAACATTTGTACTAGTGTTTCAATTATATCGGTGTGAGATATGTAACATTTGTACTAGTGTTTCAATTATATCAGTGTGATATATGTAACATTTGTACTAGTGTTTCAATTATATCAGTGTGATATATGTAACATTTGTACTAGTGTTTCAATTATATCAGTGTGAGATACGTAGTATTTGTACTAGTGTTTCAATTATATCAGTGTGAGATACGTAGTATTTGTACTAGTGTTTCAATTATATCAGTGTGATATATGTAACATTTGTACTAGTGTTTCAATTATATCAGTGTGATATATGTAACATTTGTACTAGTGTTTCAATTATATCAGTGTGAGATACGTAGTATTTGTACTAGTGTTTCAATTATATCAGTGTGAGATACGTAGTATTTGTACTAGTGTTTCAATTATATCAGTGTGATATATGTAACATTTGTACTAGTGTTTAAATTATATCAGTGCGAGATATGTAACATTTGTACTAGTGTTTCAATTATATCAGTGTGATATATGTAACATTTGTACTAGTGTTTCAATTATATCAGTGTGAGATATGTAACATTTGTACTAGTGTTTCAATTATATCAATGTGATATATGTAACATTTGTACTAGTGTTTCAATTATATCAGTGCGAGATATGTAACATTTGTACTAGTGTTTCAATAATATCAGCGTGATATACGTAACATTTGTACTAGTGTTTCAATGATATCAGTGTGAGATATGTAACATTTGTACTAGTGTTTCAATTATATAAGTGTGAGATACGTAGTATTTGTACTAGTGTTTCAATTATATCAGTGTGATATATGTAACATTTGTAATAGTGTTTCAATTATATCAGTGTGAGATACGTAACATTTGTACTAGTGTTTCAATTATATCAGTGTGAGATATGTAACATTTGTACTAGTGTTTCAATTATATCAGTGTGAGATACGTAGTATTTGTACTAGTGTTTCAATTATATCAGTGTGAGATACGTAGTATTTGTACTAGTGTTTCAATTATATCAGTGTGATATATGTAACATTTGTACTAGTGTTTCAATTATATCAGTGTGATATATGTAACATTTGTACTAGTGTCTCAATTATATCAGTGTGAGATATGTAACATTTGTACTAGTGTTTCAATTATATCAGTGTGATATATGTAACATTTGTACTAGTGTTTCAATTATATCAGTGTGATATATGTAACATTTGTACTAGTGTTTCAATTATATCAGTGTGATATATGTAACATTTGTACTAGTGTTTAAATTATATCAGTGTGATATATGTAACATTTGTACTAGTGTTTCAATTATATCAGTGTGAGATACGTAACATTTGTACTAGTGTTTCAATTATATCAGTGCGAGATATGTAACATTTGTACTAGTGTTTCAATAATATCAGCGTGATATACGTAACATTTGTACTAGTGTTTCAATGATATCAGTGTGAGATATGTAACATTTGTACTAGTGGTTCAATTATATAAGTGTGAGATACGTAGTATTTGTACTAGTGTTTCAATTATATCAGTGTGATATATGTAGTATTTGTACTAGTGTTTCAATTATATCAGTGTGATATAAGTAACATTTGTACTAGTGTTTCAATTATATCAGTGTGAGATATGTAACATTTGTACTAGTGTTTCAATGATATCAGTGTGAGATATGTAACATTTGTACTAGTGTTTCAATTATATAAGTGTGATATATGTAGTATTTGTACTAGTGTTTCAATTATATCAGTGTGATATATGTAGTATTTGTACTAGTGTTTCAATTATATCAGTGTGATATATGTAACATTTGTACTAGTGTTTCAATTATATCAGTGTGATATATGTAACATTTGTACTAGTGTTTAAATTATATCAGTGCGAGATATGTAACATTTGTACTAGTGTTTCAATTATATCAGTGTGATATATGTAACATTTGTACTAGTGTTTCAATAATATCAGCGTGATATACGTAACATTTGTACTAGTGTTTCAATGATATCAGTGTGAGATATGTAACATTTGTACTAGTGTTTCAATTATATCAGTGTGATATATGTAGTATTTGTACTAGTGTTTCAATTATATCAGTGTGATATATGTAACATTTGTACTAGTGTTTCAATTATATCAGTGTGATATATGTAACATTTGTACTAGTGTTTCAATTATATCAGTGTGAGATACATAGTATTTGTACTAGTGTTTCAATTATATCAGTGTGATATATGTAAAATTTGTACTAGTGTTTCAATTATATCAGTGTGAGATATGTAACATTTGTACTAGTGTTTCAATTATATCAGTGTGATATATGTAGTATTTGTACTAGTGTTTCAATTATATCAGTGTGATATATGTAACATTTGTACTAGTGTTTCAATTATATCAGTGTGATATATGTAACATTTGTACTAGTGTTTAAATTATATCAGTGCGAGATATGTAACATTTGTACTAGTGTTTCAATTATATCAGTGTGATATATGTAACATTTGTACTAGTGTTTCAATTATATCAGTGTGATATATGTAACATTTGTACTAGTGTTTCAATTATATCAGTGTGATATATGTAACATTTGTACTAGTGTTTAAATTATATCAGTGCGAGATATGTAACATTTGTACTAGTGTTTCAATTATATCAGTGTGATATATGTAACATTTGTACTAGTGTTTCAATTATATCAGTGTGAGATACATAGTATTTGTACTAGTGTTTCAATTATATCAGTGTGATATATGTAAAATTTGTACTAGTGTTTCAATTATATCAGTGTGATATATGTAACATTTGTACTAGTGTTTCAATTATATCAGTGTGATATATGTAGTATTTGTACTAGTGTTTCAATTATATCAGTGTGATATATGTAACATTTGTACTAGTGTTTCAATTATATCAGTGTGATATATGTAACATTTGTACTAGTGTTTCAATTATATCAGTGCGAGATATGTAACATTTGTACTAGTGTTTCAATTATATCAGTGTGATATATGTAACATTTGTACTAGTGTTTCAATTATATCAGTGTGATATATGTAACATTTGTACTAGTGTTTCAATTATATCAGTGTGATATATGTAACATTTGTACTAGTGTTTAAATTATATCAGTGCGAGATATGTAACATTTGTACTAGTGTTTCAATTATATCAGTGTGATATATGTAAGATTTGTACTAGTGTTTCAATTATATCGGTGTGAGATATGTAACATTTGTACTAGTGTTTCAATTATATCAGTGTGATATATGTAACATTTGTACTAGTGTTTCAATTATATCAGTGTGATATATGTAACATTTGTACTAGTGTTTCAATTATATCAGTGTGAGATACGTAGTATTTGTACTAGTGTTTCAATTATATCAGTGTGAGATATGTAACATTTGTACTAGTGTTTCAATTATATCAGTGTGATATATGTAACATTTGTACTAGTGTTTCAATTATATCAGTGTGATATATGTAACATTTGTACTAGTGTTTCAATTATATCAGTGTGAGATACGTAGTATTTGTACTAGTGTTTCAATTATATCAGTGTGATATATGTAACATTTGTACTAGTGTTTCAATTATATCAGTGTGATATATGTAACATTTGTACTAGTGTTTAAATTATATCAGTGCGAGATATGTAACATTTGTACTAGTGTTTCAATTATATCAGTGTGATATATGTAACATTTGTACTAGTGTTTAAATTATATCAGTGCGAGATATGTAACATTTGTACTAGTGTTTCAATTATATCAGTGTGATATATGTAACATTTGTACTAGTGTTTCAATTATATCAGTGTGATATATGTAACATTTGTACTAGTGTTTCAATTATATCAGTGTGATATATGTAACATTTGTACTAGTGTTTCAATTATATCAGTGCGAGATATGTAACATTTGTACTAGTGTTTCAATTATATCAGTGTGATATATGTAACATTTGTACTAGTGTTTCAATTATATCGGTGTGAGATATGTAACATTTGTACTAGTGTTTCAATAATATCAGCGTGATATACGTAACATTTGTACTAGTGTTTCAATTATATCAGTGTGAGATATGTAACATTTGTACTAGTGTTTCAATTATATCAGTGTGATATATGTAGTATTTGTACTAGTGTTTCAATTATATCAGTGTGATATATGTAACATTTGTACTAGTGTTTCAATTATATCAGTGTGATATATGTAACATTTGTACTAGTGTTTCAATTATATCAGTGCGAGATATGTAACATTTGTACTAGTGTTTCAATTATATCAGTGTGATATATGTAACATTTGTACTAGTGTTTCAATTATATCGGTGTGAGATATGTAACATTTGTACTAGTGTTTCAATAATATCAGCGTGATATACGTAACATTTGTACTAGTGTTTCAATTATATCAGTGTGAGATATGTAACATTTGTACTAGTGTTTCAATTATATCAGTGTGATATATGTAGTATTTGTACTAGTGTTTCAATTATATCAGTGTGATATATGTAACATTTGTACTAGTGTTTCAATTATATCAGTGCGAGATATGTAACATTTGTACTAGTGTTTCAATTATATCAGTGTGATATATGTAACATTTGTACTAGTGTTTCAATTATATCAGTGCGAGATATGTAACATTTGTACTAGTGTTTCAATAATATCAGCGTGATATACGTAACATTTGTACTAGTGTTTCAATTATATCAGTGTGAGATATGTAACATTTGTACTAGTGTTTCAATTATATCAGTGTGATATATGTAGTATTTGTACTAGTGTTTCAATTATATCAGTGTGATATATGTAACATTTGTACTAGTGTTTCAATTATATCAGTGTGATATATGTAACATTTGTACTAGTGTTTCAATTATATCAGTGTGAGATACATAGTATTTGTACTAGTGTTTCAATTATATCAGTGTGATATATGTAAAATTTGTACTAGTGTTTCAATTATATCAGTGTGAGATATGTAACATTTGTACTAGTGTTTCAATTATATCAGTGTGATATATGTAGTATTTGTACTAGTGTTTCAATTATATCAGTGCGAGATATGTAACATTTGTACTAGTGTTTCAATTATATCAGTGTGATATATGTAACATTTGTACTAGTGTTTCAATAATATCAGCGTGATATACGTAACATTTGTACTAGTGTTTCAATGATATCAGTGTGAGATATGTAACATTTGTACTAGTGTTTCAATTATATCAGTGTGATATATGTAGTATTTGTACTAGTGTTTCAATTATATCAGTGTGATATATGTAACATTTGTACTAGTGTTTCAATTATATCAGTGTGATATATGTAACATTTGTACTAGTGTTTCAATTATATCAGTGTGAGATACATAGTATTTGTACTAGTGTTTCAATTATATCAGTGTGATATATGTAAAATTTGTACTAGTGTTTCAATTATATCAGTGTGAGATATGTAACATTTGTACTAGTGTTTCAATTATATCAGTGTGATATATGTAGTATTTGTACTAGTGTTTCAATTATATCAGTGTGATATATGTAACATTTGTACTAGTGTTTCAATTATATCAGTGTGATATATGTAACATTTGTACTAGGGTTTCAATTATATCGGTGTGAGATATGTAACATTTGTACTAGTGTTTCAATAATATCAGCGTGATATACGTAACATTTGTACTAGTGTTTCAATTATATCAGTGTGAGATATGTAACATTTGTACTAGTGTTTCAATTATATCAGTGTGATATATGTAGTATTTGTACTAGTGTTTCAATTATATCAGTGTGATATATGTAACATTTGTACTAGTGTTTCAATTATATCAGTGCGAGATATGTAACATTTGTACTAGTGTTTCAATTATATCAGTGTGATATATGTAACATTTGTACTAGTGTTTCAATTATATCAGTGCGAGATATGTAACATTTGTACTAGTGTTTCAATAATATCAGCGTGATATACGTAACATTTGTACTAGTGTTTCAATTATATCAGTGTGAGATATGTAACATTTGTACTAGTGTTTCAATTATATCAGTGTGATATATGTAGTATTTGTAGTAGTGTTTCAATTATATCAGTGTGATATATGTAACATTTGTACTAGTGTTTCAATTATATCAGTGTGATATATGTAACATTTGTACTAGTGTTTCAATTATATCAGTGTGAGATACATAGTATTTGTACTAGTGTTTCAATTATATCAGTGTGATATATGTAAAATTTGTACTAGTGTTTCAATTATATCAGTGTGAGATATGTAACATTTGTACTAGTGTTTCAATTATATCAGTGTGATATATGTAGTATTTGTACTAGTGTTTCAATTATATCAGTGTGATATATGTAACATTTGTACTAGTGTTTCAATTATATCAGTGTGATATATGTAACATTTGTACTAGTGTTTAAATTATATCAGTGCGAGATATGTAACATTTGTACTAGTGTTTCAATTATATCAGTGTGATATATGTAACATTTGTACTAGTGTTTCAATTATATCAGTGTGATATATGTAACATTTGTACTAGTGTTTCAATTATATCAGTGTGATATATGTAACATTTGTACTAGTGTTTCAATTATATCAGTGCGAGATATGTAACATTTGTACTAGTGTTTCAATTATATCAGTGTGATATATGTAACATTTGTACTAGTGTTTCAATTATATCGGTGTGAGATATGTAACATTTGTACTAGTGTTTCAATTATATCAGTGTGATATATGTAACATTTGTACTAGTGTTTCAATTATATCAGTGTGATATATGTAACATTTGTACTAGTGTTTCAATTATATCAGTGTGAGATACGTAGTATTTGTACTAGTGTTTCAATTATATCAGTGTGAGATACGTAGTATTTGTACTAGTGTTTCAATTATATCAGTGTGATATATGTAACATTTGTACTAGTGTTTCAATTATATCAGTGTGATATATGTAACATTTGTACTAGTGTTTCAATTATATCAGTGTGAGATACGTAGTATTTGTACTAGTGTTTCAATTATATCAGTGTGAGATACGTAGTATTTGTACTAGTGTTTCAATTATATCAGTGTGATATATGTAACATTTGTACTAGTGTTTAAATTATATCAGTGCGAGATATGTAACATTTGTACTAGTGTTTCAATTATATCAGTGTGATATATGTAACATTTGTACTAGTGTTTCAATTATATCAGTGTGAGATATGTAACATTTGTACTAGTGTTTCAATTATATCAATGTGATATATGTAACATTTGTACTAGTGTTTCAATTATATCAGTGCGAGATATGTAACATTTGTACTAGTGTTTCAATAATATCAGCGTGATATACGTAACATTTGTACTAGTGTTTCAATGATATCAGTGTGAGATATGTAACATTTGTACTAGTGTTTCAATTATATAAGTGTGAGATACGTAGTATTTGTACTAGTGTTTCAATTATATCAGTGTGATATATGTAACATTTGTAATAGTGTTTCAATTATATCAGTGTGAGATACGTAACATTTGTACTAGTGTTTCAATTATATCAGTGTGAGATATGTAACATTTGTACTAGTGTTTCAATTATATCAGTGTGAGATACGTAGTATTTGTACTAGTGTTTCAATTATATCAGTGTGAGATACGTAGTATTTGTACTAGTGTTTCAATTATATCAGTGTGATATATGTAACATTTGTACTAGTGTTTCAATTATATCAGTGTGATATATGTAACATTTGTACTAGTGTCTCAATTATATCAGTGTGAGATATGTAACATTTGTACTAGTGTTTCAATTATATCAGTGTGATATATGTAACATTTGTACTAGTGTTTCAATTATATCAGTGTGATATATGTAACATTTGTACTAGTGTTTCAATTATATCAGTGTGATATATGTAACATTTGTACTAGTGTTTAAATTATATCAGTGTGATATATGTAACATTTGTACTAGTGTTTCAATTATATCAGTGTGAGATACGTAACATTTGTACTAGTGTTTCAATTATATCAGTGCGAGATATGTAACATTTGTACTAGTGTTTCAATAATATCAGCGTGATATACGTAACATTTGTACTAGTGTTTCAATGATATCAGTGTGAGATATGTAACATTTGTACTAGTGGTTCAATTATATAAGTGTGAGATACGTAGTATTTGTACTAGTGTTTCAATTATATCAGTGTGATATATGTAGTATTTGTACTAGTGTTTCAATTATATCAGTGTGATATAAGTAACATTTGTACTAGTGTTTCAATTATATCAGTGTGAGATATGTAACATTTGTACTAGTGTTTCAATGATATCAGTGTGAGATATGTAACATTTGTACTAGTGTTTCAATTATATAAGTGTGATATATGTAGTATTTGTACTAGTGTTTCAATTATATCAGTGTGATATATGTAGTATTTGTACTAGTGTTTCAATTATATCAGTGTGATATATGTAACATTTGTACTAGTGTTTCAATTATATCAGTGTGATATATGTAACATTTGTACTAGTGTTTAAATTATATCAGTGCGAGATATGTAACATTTGTACTAGTGTTTCAATTATATCAGTGTGATATATGTAACATTTGTACTAGTGTTTCAATAATATCAGCGTGATATACGTAACATTTGTACTAGTGTTTCAATGATATCAGTGTGAGATATGTAACATTTGTACTAGTGTTTCAATTATATCAGTGTGATATATGTAGTATTTGTACTAGTGTTTCAATTATATCAGTGTGATATATGTAACATTTGTACTAGTGTTTCAATTATATCAGTGTGATATATGTAACATTTGTACTAGTGTTTCAATTATATCAGTGTGAGATACATAGTATTTGTACTAGTGTTTCAATTATATCAGTGTGATATATGTAAAATTTGTACTAGTGTTTCAATTATATCAGTGTGAGATATGTAACATTTGTACTAGTGTTTCAATTATATCAGTGTGATATATGTAGTATTTGTACTAGTGTTTCAATTATATCAGTGTGATATATGTAACATTTGTACTAGTGTTTCAATTATATCAGTGTGATATATGTAACATTTGTACTAGTGTTTAAATTATATCAGTGCGAGATATGTAACATTTGTACTAGTGTTTCAATTATATCAGTGTGATATATGTAACATTTGTACTAGTGTTTCAATTATATCAGTGTGATATATGTAACATTTGTACTAGTGTTTCAATTATATCAGTGTGATATATGTAACATTTGTACTAGTGTTTAAATTATATCAGTGCGAGATATGTAACATTTGTACTAGTGTTTCAATTATATCAGTGTGATATATGTAACATTTGTACTAGTGTTTCAATTATATCAGTGTGAGATACATAGTATTTGTACTAGTGTTTCAATTATATCAGTGTGATATATGTAAAATTTGTACTAGTGTTTCAATTATATCAGTGTGAGATATGTAACATTTGTACTAGTGTTTCAATTATATCAGTGTGATATATGTAGTATTTGTACTAGTGTTTCAATTATATCAGTGTGATATATGTAACATTTGTACTAGTGTTTCAATTATATCAGTGTGATATATGTAACATTTGTACTAGTGTTTCAATTATATCAGTGCGAGATATGTAACATTTGTACTAGTGTTTCAATTATATCAGTGTGATATATGTAACATTTGTACTAGTGTTTCAATTATATCAGTGTGATATATGTAACATTTGTACTAGTGTTTCAATTATATCAGTGTGATATATGTAACATTTGTACTAGTGTTTAAATTATATCAGTGCGAGATATGTAACATTTGTACTAGTGTTTCAATTATATCAGTGTGATATATGTAAGATTTGTACTAGTGTTTCAATTATATCGGTGTGAGATATGTAACATTTGTACTAGTGTTTCAATTATATCAGTGTGATATATGTAACATTTGTACTAGTGTTTCAATTATATCAGTGTGAGATATGTAACATTTGTACTAGTGTTTCAATTATATCAGTGTGAGATATGTAACATTTGCTCTAGCGTTTCAATAATATCAGTGTGATATACGTAACATTTGTACTAGTGTTTCAATTATATCAGTGTGAGATATGTAACATTTGTACTAGTGTTTCAATTATATCAGTGTGATATATGTAACATTTTTACCAGTGTTCAATTATATCAGTGATATATGTAACATTTGTACTAGTGTTTCAATTATATCAGTGTGATATATGTAACATTTGTACTAGTGTTTCAATTATATCGGTGTGAGATACGTAACATTTGTACTAGTGTTTCAATTATATCAGTGTGATATACGTAACATTTGTACTAGTGTTTCAATTATATCAGTGTGATATATGTAACATTTGTACTAGTGTTTCAATTATATCAGTGTGATATATGTAACATTTGTACTAGTGTTTCAATTATATAAGTGTGAGATACGTAGTATTTGTACTAGTGTTTCAATTATATCAGTGTGATATATGTAGTATTTGTACTAGTGTTTCAATTATATCAGTGTGATATATGTAACATTTGTACTAGTGTTTCAATTATATCAGTGTTAGATATGTAGTATTTGTACTATTGTTTCAATTATATCAGTGTGAGATATGTAACATTTGTACTAGTGCCTCAATTATATCAGTGTGAGATATGTAGTATTTGTACTAGTGTTTCAATTATATCAGTGTGAGATATGTAACATTTGTACTAGTGTTTCAATTATATCAGTGTGAGATATGTAACATTTGTACTAGTGTTTCAATTATATCAGTGTGAGATATGTAACATTTGCTCTAGCGTTTCAATAATATCAGTGTGATATACGTAACATTTGTACTAGTGTTTCAATTATATCAGTGTGAGATATGTAACATTTGTACTAGTGTTTCAATTATATCAGTGTGATATACGTAACATTTGTACTAGTGTTTCAATTATATCAGTGCGAGATATGTAACATTTGTACTAGTGTTTCAATAATATCAGCGTGATATACGTAACATTTGTACTAGTGTTTCAATTATATCAGTGTGATATATGTAACATTTGTACTAGTGTTTCAATTATATCAGTGTGATATATGTAACATTTGTACTAGTGTTGAAATTATATCAGTGTAAGATATGTAACATTTGTACTAGTGTTTCAATTATATCGGTGTGAGTTATGTAACATTTGTACTAGTGTTTCAATTATATCGGTGTGAGTTATGTAACATTTGTACTAGTGTTTCAATTATATCAGTGTGATATATGTAACATTTGTACTAGTGTTTCAATTATATCAGTGTGAGATACGTAACATTTGTACTAGTGTTTCAATTATATAAGTGTGAGATACGTAGTATTTGTACTAGTGTTTCAATTATATCAGTGTGATATATGTAACATTTGTAATAGTGTTTCAATTATATCAGTGTGAGATACGTAACATTTGTACTAGTGTTTCAATTATATCAGTGTGAGATATGTAACATTTGTACTAGTGTTTCAATTATATCAGTGTGAGATACGTAGTATTTGTACTAGTGTTTCAATTATATCAGTGTGAGATACGTAGTATTTGTACTAGTGTTTCAATTATATCAGTGTGAGATACGTAGTATTTGTACTAGTGTTTCAATTATATCAGTGTGAGATACGTAGTATTTGTACTAGTGTTTCAATTATATCAGTGTGATATAAGTAACATTTGTACTAGTGTTTCAATTATATCAGTGTGAGATATGTAACATTTGTACTAGTGTTTCAATTATATCAGTGTGATATATGTAGTATTTGTACTAGTGTTTCAATTATATCAGTGTGATATAAGTAACATTTGTACTAGTGTTTCAATTATATCAGTGTGAGATACGTAACATTTGTACTAGTGTTTCAATTATATCAGTGTGAGATATGTAACATTTTTACTAGTGTTTCAATTATATCAGTGTGAGATACGTAGTATTTGTACTAGTGTTTCAATTATATCAGTGTGATATATGTAACATTTGTACTAGTGTTTCAATTATATCAGTGTTAGATATGTAGTATTTGTACTATTGTTTCAATTATATCAGTGTGAGATATGTAACATTTGTACTAGTGTCTCAATTATATCAGTGTGAGATATGTAGTATTTGTACTAGTGTTTCAATTATATCAGTGTGAGATATGTAACATTTGTACTAGTGTTTCAATTATATCAGTGTGAGATATGTAACATTTGTACTAGTGTTTCAATTTTATCATTGTGAGATATGTAACATTTGCTCTAGCGTTTCAAAAATATCAGTGTGATATATGTAACATTTGTACTAGTGTTTCAATTATATCAGTGTGAGATATGTAACATTTGTACTAGTGTTTCAATGATATCAGTGTGAGATATGTAACATTTGTACTAGTGTTTCAATTATATAAGTGTGAGATACGTAGTATTTGTACTAGTGTTTCAATTATATCAGTGTGATATATGTAGTATTTGTACTAGTGTTTCAATTATATCAGTGTGATATATGTAACATTTGTACTAGTGTTTCAATTATATCAGTGTGAGATACGTAACATTTGTACTAGTGTTTCAATTATATAAGTGTGAGATACGTAGTATTTGTACTAGTGTTTCAATTATATCAGTGTGATATATGTAACATTTGTAATAGTGTTTCAATTATATCAGTGTGAGATACGTAACATTTGTACTAGTGTTTCAATTATATCAGTGTGAGATATGTAACATTTTTACTAGTGTTTCAATTATATCAGTGTGAGATACGTAGTATTTGTACTAGTGTTTCAATTATATCAGTGTGAGATACGTAGTATTTGTACTAGTGTTTCAATTATATCAGTGTGAGATACGTAGTATTTGTACTAGTGTTTCAATTATATCAGTGTGAGATACGTAGTATTTGTACTAGTGTTTCAATTATATCAGTGTGATATAAGTAACATTTGTACTAGTGTTTCAATTATATCAGTGTGAGATATGTAACATTTGTACTAGTGTTTCAATTATATCAGTGTGATATATGTAGTATTTGTACTAGTGTTTCAATTATATCAGTGTGATATAAGTAACATTTGTACTAGTGTTTCAATTATATCAGTGTGAGATACGTAACATTTGTACTAGTGTTTCAATTATATCAGTGTGAGATATGTAACATTTTTACTAGTGTTTCAATTATATCAGTGTGAGATACGTAGTATTTGTACTAGTGTTTCAATTATATCAGTGTGAGATACGTAGTATTTGTACTAGTGTTTCAATTATATCAGTGTGAGATACGTAGTATTTGTACTAGTGTTTCAATTATATCAGTGTGATATATGTAGTATTTGTACTAGTGTTTCAATTATATCAGTGTGATATAAGTAACATTTGTACTAGTGTTTCAATTATATCAGCGTGAGATATGTAACATTTGTACTAGTGTTTCAATTATATCAGTGTGATATATGTAGTATTTGTACTAGTGTTTCAATTATATCAGTGTGATATATGTAACATTTGTACTAGTGTTTCAATTATATCAGTGTGATATATGTAACATTTGTACTAGTGTTTCAATTATATCAGTGTGAGATATGTAACATTTGTACTAGTGTCTCAATTATATCAGTGTGAGATATGTAGTATTTGTACTAGTGTTTCAATCATATCAGTGTGAGATATGTAACATTTGTACTAGTGTTTCAATTATATGAGTGTGAGATACGTAGTATTTGTACTAGTGTTTCAATTATATCAGTGTGAGATACGTAGTATTTGTACTAGTGTTTCAATTATATCAGTGTGAGATACGTAGTATTTGTACTAGTGTTTCAATTATATCAGTGTGATATATGTAGTATTTGTACTAGTGTTTCAATTATATCAGTGTGATATAAGTAACATTTGTACTAGTGTTTCAATTATATCAGTGTGAGATATGTAACATTTGTACTAGTGTTTCAATTATATCAGTGTGATATATGTAACATTTGTACTAGTGTTTCAATTATATCAGTGTGATATATGTAACATTTGTGCTAGTGTTTCAATTATATCAGTGTGATATATGTAACATTTGTACTAGTGTTTCAATTATATCAGTGTTAGATATGTAGTATTTGTACTATTGTTTCAATTATATCAGTGTGAGATATGTAACATTTGTACTAGTGTCTCAATTATATCAGTGTGAGATATGTAGTATTTGTACTAGTGTTTCAATTATATCAGTGTGAGATATGTAACATTTGTACTAGTGTTTCAATTATATCAGTGTGAGATATGTAACATTTGTACTAGTGTTTCAATTTTATCATTGTGAGATATGTAACATTTGCTCTAGCGTTTCAAAAATATCAGTGTGATATATGTAAGATTTGTACTAGTGTTTCAATTATATCAGTGTGAGATATGTAACATTTGTACTAGTGTTTCAATGATATCAGTGTGAGATATGTAACATTTGTACTAGTGTTTCAATTATATAAGTGTGAGATACGTAGTATTTGTACTAGTGTTTCAATTATATCAGTGTGATATATGTAGTATTTGTACTAGTGTTTCAATTATATCAGTGTGATATATGTAACATTTGTACTAGTGTTTCAATTATATCAGTGTTAGATATGTAGTATTTGTACTATTGTTTCAATTATATCAGTGTGAGATATGTAAAATTTGTACTAGTGTCTCAATTATATCAGTGTGAGATATGTAGTATTTGTACTAGTGTTTCAATTATATCAGTGTGAGATATGTAACATTTGTACTAGTGTTTCAATTATATCAGTGTGAGATATGTAACATTTGTACTAGTGTTTCAATTATATCAGTGTGAGATATGTAACATTTGCTCTAGCGTTTCAATAATATCAGTGTGATATACGTAACATTTGTACTAGTGTTTCAATTATATCAGTGTGAGATATGTAACATTTGTACTAGTGTTTCAATTATATCAGTGTGATATACGTAACATTTGTACTAGTGTTTCAATTATATCAGTGCGAGATATGTAACATTTGTACTAGTGTTTCAATAATATCAGCGTGATATACGTAACATTTGTACTAGTGTTTCAATTATATCAGTGTGATATATGTAACATTTGTACTAGTGTTTCAATTATATCAGTGTGATATATGTAACATTTGTACTAGTGTTTCAATTATATAAGTGTGAGATACGTAGTATTTGTACTAGTGTTTCAATTATATCAGTGTGATATATGTAGTATTTGTACTAGTGTTTCAATTATATCAGTGTGATATATGTAACATTTGTACTAGTGTTTCAATTATATCAGTGTTAGATATGTAGTATTTGTACTATTGTTTCAATTATATCAGTGTGAGATATGTAACATTTGTACTAGTGTCTCAATTATATCAGTGTGAGATATGTAGTATTTGTACTAGTGTTTCAATTATATCAGTGTGAGATATGTAACATTTGTACTAGTGTTTCAATTATATCAGTGTGAGATATGTAACATTTGTACTAGTGTTTCAATTATATCAGTGTGAGATATGTAACATTTGCTCTAGCGTTTCAATAATATCAGTGTGATATACGTAACATTTGTACTAGTGTTTCAATTATATCAGTGTGAGATATGTAACATTTGTACTAGTGTTTCAATTATATCAGTGTGATATACGTAACATTTGTACTAGTGTTTCAATTATATCAGTGCGAGATATGTAACATTTGTACTAGTGTTTCAATAATATCAGCGTGATATACGTAACATTTGTACTAGTGTTTCAATTATATCAGTGTGATATATGTAACATTTGTACTAGTGTTTCAATTATATCAGTGTGATATATGTAACATTTGTACTAGTGTTTAAATTATATCAGTGTAAGATATGTAACATTTGTACTAGTGTTTCAATTATATCGGTGTGAGTTATGTAACATTTGTACTAGTGTTTCAATTATATCGGTGTGAGTTATGTAACATTTGTACTAGTGTTTCAATTATATCAGTGTGATATATGTAACATTTGTACTAGTGTTTCAATTATATCAGTGTGAGATACGTAACATTTGTACTAGTGTTTCAATTATATAAGTGTGAGATACGTAGTATTTGTACTAGTGTTTCAATTATATCAGTGTGATATATGTAACATTTGTACTAGTGTTTCAATTATATCAGTGTGAGATACGTAACATTTGTACTAGTGTTTCAATTATATCAGTGTGAGATATGTAACATTTTTACTAGTGTTTCAATTATATCAGTGTGAGATACGTAGTATTTGTACTAGTGTTTCAATTATATCAGTGTGAGATACGTAGTATTTGTACTAGTGTTTCAATTATATCAGTGTGAGATACGTAGTATTTGTACTAGTGTTTCAATTATATCAGTGTGAGATACGTAGTATTTGTACTAGTGTTTCAATTATATCAGTGTGATATAAGTAACATTTGTACTAGTGTTTCAATTATATCAGTGTGAGATATGTAACATTTGTACTAGTGTTTCAATTATATCAGTGTGATATATGTAGTATTTGTACTAGTGTTTCAATTATATCATTGTGATATAAGTAACATTTGTACTAGTGTTTCAATTATATCAGTGTGAGATACGTAACATTTGTACTAGTGTTTCAATTATATCAGTGTGAGATATGTAACATTTTTACTAGTGTTTCAATTATATCAGTGTGAGATACGTAGTATTTGTACTAGTGTTTCAATTATATCAGTGTGAGATACGTAATATTTGTACTAGTGTTTCAATTATATCAGTGTGAGATACGTAGTATTTGTACTAGTGTTTCAATTATATCAGTGTGATATATGTAGTATTTGTACTAGTGTTTCAATTATATCAGTGTGATATAAGTAACATTTGTACTAGTGTTTCAATTATATCAGCGTGAGATATGTAACATTTGTACTAGTGTTTCAATTATATCAGTGTGATATATGTAGTATTTGTACTAGTGTTTCAATTATATCAGTGTGATATATGTAACATTTGTACTAGTGTTTCAATTATATCAGTGTGATATATGTAACATTTGTACTAGTGTTTCAATTATATCAGTGTGAGATATGTAACATTTGTACTAGTGTCTCAATTATATCAGTGTGAGATATGTAGTATTTGTACTAGTGTTTCAATCATATCAGTGTGAGATATGTAACATTTGTACTAGTGTTTCAATTATATGAGTGTGAGATACGTAGTATTTGTACTAGTGTTTCAATTATATCAGTGTGAGATACGTAGTATTTGTACTAGTGTTTCAATTATATCAGTGTGAGATACGTAGTATTTGTACTAGTGTTTCAATTATATCAGTGTGATATATGTAGTATTTGTACTAGTGTTTCAATTATATCAGTGTGATATAAGTAACATTTGTACTAGTGTTTCAATTGTATCAGTGTGAGATATGTAACATTTGTACTAGTGTTTCAATTATATCAGTGTGATATATGTAACATTTGTACTAGTGTTTCAATTATATCAGTGTGATATATGTAACATTTGTACTAGTGTTTCAATTATATCAGTGTGAGATATGTAGTATTTGTACTATTGTTTCAATTATATCAGTGTGAGATATGTAACATTTGTACTAGTGTCTCAATTATATCAGTGTGAGATATGTAGTATTTGTACTAGTGTTTCAATTATATCAGTGTGAGATATGTAACATTTGTACTAGTGTTTCAATTATATCAGTGTGAGATATGTAACATTTGTACTAGTGTTTCAATTATATCATTGTGAGATATGTAACATTTGCTCTAGCGTTTCAAAAATATCAGTGTGATATATGTAACATTTGTACTAGTGTTTCAATTATATCAGTGTGAGATATGTAACATTTGTACTAGTGTTTCAATGATATCAGTGTGAGATATGTAACATTTGTACTAGTGTTTCAATTATATAAGTGTGAGATACGTAGTATTTGTACTAGTGTTTCAATTATATCAGTGTGATATATGTAGTATTTGTACTAGTGTTTCAATTATATCAGTGTGATATATGTAACATTTGTACTAGTGTTTCAATTATATCAGTGTTAGATATGTAGTATTTGTACTATTGTTTCAATTATATCAGTGTGAGATATGTAACATTTGTACTAGTGTCTCAATTATATCAGTGTGAGATATGTAGTATTTGTACTAGTGTTTCAATTATATCAGTGTGAGATATGTAACATTTGTACTAGTGTTTCAATTATATCAGTGTGAGATATGTAACATTTGTACTAGTGTTTCAATTATATCAGTGTGAGATATGTAACATTTGCTCTAGCGTTTCAATAATATCAGTGTGATATACGTAACATTTGTACTAGTGTTTCAATTATATCAGTGTGAGATATGTAACATTTGTACTAGTGTTTCAATTATATCAGTGTGAGATATGTAACATTTGTACTTGTGTTTCAATTATATCAGTGTGAGATACGTAGTATTTATACTAGTGTTTCAATTATATCAGTGTGATATATGTAACATTTGTACTAGTGTTTCAATTATAGCAGTGTGATATATGTAACATTTGTACTAGTGTTTCAATTATATCAGTGTGAGTTATGTAACATTTGTACTAGTGTTTCAATTATATCAGTGTGATATATGTAACATTTGTACTAGTGTTTCAATTATATCAGTATTAGATATGTAGTATTTGTACTAGTGTTTCAATTATATCAGTGTGAGATACGTAGTATTTTTACTAGTGTTTCAATTATATCAGTGTGATATATGTAACATTTGTAATAGTGTTTCAATTATATCAGTGTGAGATACGTAACATTTGTACTAGTGTTTCAATTATATCAGTGTGACGTATGTAACATTTGTACTAGTGTTTCAATTATATCAGTGTGAGATACGTAGTATTTGTACTAGTGTTTCAATTATATCAGTGTGAGATACGTAGTATTTGTACTAGTGTTTCAATTATATCAGTGTGATATATGTAACATTTGTACTAGTGTTTCAATTATATCAGTGTGATATATGTAACATTTGTACTAGTGTTTCAATTATATCAGTGTAAGATATGTAACATTTGTACTAGTGTTTCAATTATATCGGTGTGAGTTATGTAACATTTGTACTAGTGTTTCAATTATATCAGTGTGATATACGTAACATTTGTACTAGTGTTTCAATTATATCAGTGCGAGATATGTAACATTTGTACTAGTGTTTCAATAATATCAGCGTGATATACGTAACATTTGTACTAGTGTTTCAATTATATCAGTGTGATATATGTAACATTTGTACTAGTGTTTCAATTATATCAGTGTGATATATGTAACATTTGTACTAGTGTTTAAATTATATCAGTGTAAGATATGTAACATTTGTACTAGTGTTTCAATTATATCGGTGTGAGTTATGTAACATTTGTACTAGTGTTTCAATTATATCGGTGTGAGTTATGTAACATTTGTACTAGTGTTTCAATTATATCAGTGTGATATATGTAACATTTGTACTAGTGTTTCAATTATATCAGTGTGAGATACGTAACATTTGTACTAGTGTTTCAATTATATAAGTGTGAGATACGTAGTATTTGTACTAGTGTTTCAATTATATCAGTGTGATATATGTAACATTTGTAATAGTGTTTCAATTATATCAGTGTGAGATACGTAACATTTGTACTAGTGTTTCAATTATATCAGTGTGAGATATGTAACATTTTTACTAGTGTTTCAATTATATCAGTGTGAGATACGTAGTATTTGTACTAGTGTTTCAATTATATCAGTGTGAGATACGTAGTATTTGTACTAGTGTTTCAATTATATCAGTGTGAGATACGTAGTATTTGTACTAGTGTTTCAATTATATCAGTGTGAGATACGTAGTATTTGTACTAGTGTTTCAATTATATCAGTGTGATATAAGTAACATTTGTACTAGTGTTTCAATTATATCAGTGTGAGATATGTAACATTTGTACTAGTGTTTCAATTATATCAGTGTGATATATGTAGTATTTGTACTAGTGTTTCAATTATATCAGTATTAGATATGTAGTATTTGTACTAGTGTTTCAATTATATCAGTGTGAGATACGTAGTATTTTTACTAGTGTTTCAATTATATCAGTGTGATATATGTAACATTTGTACTAGTGTTTAAATTATATCAGTGTAAGATATGTAACATTTGTACTAGTGTTTCAATTATATCGGTGTGAGTTATGTAACATTTGTACTAGTGTTTCAATTATATCGGTGTGAGTTATGTAACATTTGTACTAGTGTTTCAATTATATAAGTGTGAGATACGTAGTATTTGTACTAGTGTTTCAATTATATCAGTGTGATATATGTAGTATTTGTACTAGTGTTTCAATTATATCAGTGTGATATATGTAACATTTGTACTAGTGTTTCAATTATATCAGTGTTAGATATGTAGTATTTGTACTATTGTTTCAATTATATCAGTGTGAGATATGTAACATTTGTACTAGTGTCTCAATTATATCAGTGTGAGATATGTAGTATTTGTACTAGTGTTTCAATTATATCAGTGTGAGATATGTAACATTTGTACTAGTGTTTCAATTATATCAGTGTGAGATATGTAACATTTGTACTAGTGTTTCAATTATATCAGTGTGAGATATGTAACATTTGCTCTAGCGTTTCAATAATATCAGTGTGATATACGTAACATTTGTACTAGTGTTTCAATTATATCAGTGTGAGATATGTAACATTTGTACTAGTGTTTCAATTATATCAGTGTGAGATATGTAACATTTGTACTTGTGTTTCAATTATATCAGTGTGAGATACGTAGTATTTATACTAGTGTTTCAATTATATCAGTGTGATATATGTAACATTTGTACTAGTGTTTCAATTATATCAGTGTGATATATGTAACATTTGTACTAGTGTTTCAATTATATCAGTGTGAGTTATGTAACATTTGTACTAGTGTTTCAATTATATCAGTGTGATATATGTAACATTTGTACTAGTGTTTCAATTATATCAGTATTAGATATGTAGTATTTGTACTAGTGTTTCAATTATATCAGTGTGAGATACGTAGTATTTTTACTAGTGTTTCAATTATATCAGTGTGATATATGTAACATTTGTAATAGTGTTTCAATTATATCAGTGTGAGATACGTAACATTTGTACTAGTGTTTCAATTATATCAGTGTGACGTATGTAACATTTGTACTAGTGTTTCAATTATATCAGTGTGAGATACGTAGTATTTGTACTAGTGTTTCAATTATATCAGTGTGAGATACGTAGTATTTGTACTAGTGTTTCAATTATATCAGTGTGATATATGTAACATTTGTACTAGTGTTTCAATTATATCAGTGTGATATATGTAACATTTGTACTAGTGTTTCAATTATATCAGTGTAAGATATGTAACATTTGTACTAGTGTTTCAATTATATCGGTGTGAGTTATGTAACATTTGTACTAGTGTTTCAATTATATCAGTGTGATATACGTAACATTTGTACTAGTGTTTCAATTATATCAGTGCGAGATATGTAACATTTGTACTAGTGTTTCAATAATATCAGCGTGATATACGTAACATTTGTACTAGTGTTTCAATTATATCAGTGTGATATATGTAACATTTGTACTAGTGTTTCAATTATATCAGTGTGATATATGTAACTTTTGTACTAGTGTTTAAATTATATCAGTGTAAGATATGTAACATTTGTACTAGTGTTTCAATTATATCGGTGTGAGTTATGTAACATTTGTACTAGTGTTTCAATTATATCGGTGTGAGTTATGTAACATTTGTACTAGTGTTTCAATTATATCAGTGTGATATATGTAACATTTGTACTAGTGTTTCAATTATATCAGTGTGAGATACGTAACATTTGTACTAGTGTTTCAATTATATAAGTGTGAGATACGTAGTATTTGTACTAGTGTTTCAATTATATCAGTGTGATATATGTAACATTTGTAATAGTGTTTCAATTATATCAGTGTGAGATATGTAACATTTGTACTAGTGTTTCAATTATATCGGTGTGAGTTATGTAACATTTGTACTAGTGTTTCAATTATATCGGTGTGAGATATGTAACATTTGTACTAGTGTTTCAATTATATCAGTGTGATATATGTAACATTTGTACTAGTGTTTCAATTATATCAGTGTGAGATATGTAGTATTTGTACTAGTGTTTCAATTATATCAGTGTGAGATATGTAACATTTGTACTAGTGTTTCAATTATATCAGTGTGAGATATGTAACATTTGTACTAGTGTTTCAATTATAGCAGTGTGATATATGTAACATTTGTACTAGTGTTTCAATTATATCAGTGTGATATATGTAACATTTGTACTAGTGTTTCAATTATATCAGTGTGAGATATGTAACATTTGCTCTAGCGTTTCAATAATATCAGTGTGATATACGTAACATTTGTACTTGTGTTACAATTATATCAGTGTGAGATACGTAGTATTTATACTAGTGTTTCAATTATATCAGTGTGAGATACGTAGTATTTTTACTAGTGTTTCAATTATATCAGTGTGATATATGTAACATTTGTAATAGTGTTTCAATTATATCAGTGTGAGATACGTAACATTTGTACTAGTGTTTCAATTATATCAGTGTGATATATGTAACATTTGTACTAGTGTTTCAATTATATCAGTGTAAGATATGTAACATTTGTACTAGTGTTTCAATTATATCGGTGTGAGTTATGTAACATTTGTACTAGTGTTTCAATTATATCAGTGTGATATACGTAATATTTGTACTAGTGTTTCAATTATATAAGTGTGAGATACGTAGTATTTGTACTAGTGTTTCAATTATATCAGTGTGATATATGTAACATTTGTAATAGTGTTTCAATTATATCAGTGTGAGATACGTAACATTTGTACTAGTGTTTCAATTATATCAGTGTGATATATGTAACATTTGTACTAGTGTTTCAATTATATCAGTATTAGATATTTAGTATTTGTACTAGTGTTTCAATTATATCAGTGTGATATATGTAACATTTGTACTAGTGTTTCAATTATATCAGTGTGAGTTATGTAACATTTGTACTAGTGTTTCAATTATATCAGTGTGATATATGTAACATTTGTACTAGTGTTTCAATTATATCAGTATTATATATGTAGTATTTGTACTAGTGTTTCAATTATATCAGTGTGAGATACGTAGTATTTTTACTAGTGTTTCAATTATATCAGTGTGATATATGTAACATTTGTAATAGTGTTTCAATTATATCAGTGTGAGATACGTAACATTTGTACTAGTGTTTCAATTATATCAGTGTGACGTATGTAACATTTGTACTAGTGTTTCAATTATATCAGTGTGAGATACGTAGTATTTGTACTAGTGTTTCAATTATATCAGTGTGAGATACGTAGTATTTGTACTAGTGTTTCAATTATATCAGTGTGATATATGTAACATTTGTACTAGTGTTTCAATTATATCAGTGTGATATATGTAACATTTGTACTAGTGTTTCAATTATATCAGTGTAAGATATGTAACATTTGTACTAGTGTTTCAATTATATCGGGGTGAGTTATGTAACATTTGTACTAGTGTTTCAATTATATCAGTGTGATATACGTAACATTTGTACTAGTGTTTCAATTATATCAGTGCGAGATATGTAACATTTGTACTAGTGTTTCAATAATATCAGCGTGATATACGTAACATTTGTACTAGTGTTTCAATTATATCAGTGTGATATATGTAACATTTGTACTAGTGTTTCAATTATATCAGTGTGATATATGTAACATTTGTACTAGTGTTTAAATTATATCAGTGTAAGATATGTAACATTTGTACTAGTGTTTCAATTATATCGGTGTGAGTTATGTAACATTTGTACTAGTGTTTCAATTATATCGGTGTGAGTTATGTAACATTTGTACTAGTGTTTCAATTATATCAGTGTGATATATGTAACATTTGTACTAGTGTTTCAATTATATCAGTGTGAGATACGTAACATTTGTACTAGTGTTTCAATTATATAAGTGTGAGATACGTAGTATTTGTACTAGTGTTTCAATTATATCAGTGTGATATATGTAACATTTGTAATAGTGTTTCAATTATATCAGTGTGAGATATGTAACATTTGTACTAGTGTTTCAATTATAGCAGTGTGATATATGTAACATTTGTACTAGTGTTTCAATTATATCAGTGTGATATATGTAACATTTGTACTAGTGTTTCAATTATATCAGTGTGAGATATTTAGTATTTGTACTAGTGTTTCAATTATATCAGTGTGATATATGTAACATTTGTACTAGTGTTTCAATTATATCAGTGTGAGTTATGTAACATTTGTACTAGTGTTTCAATTATATCAGTGTGATATATGTAACATTTGTACTAGTGTTTCAATTATATCAGTATTAGATATGTAGTATTTGTACTAGTGTTTCAATTATATCAGTGTGAGATACGTAGTATTTTTACTAGTGTTTCAATTATATCAGTGTGATATATGTAACATTTGTAATAGTGTTTCAATTATATCAGTGTGAGATACGTAACATTTGTACTAGTGTTTCAATTATATCAGTGTGACGTATGTAACATTTGTACTAGTGTTTCAATTATATCAGTGTGAGATACGTAGTATTTGTACTAGTGTTTCAATTATATCAGTGTGAGATACGTAGTATTTGTACTAGTGTTTCAATTATATCAGTGTGATATATGTAACATTTGTACTAGTGTTTCAATTATATCAGTGTGATATATGTAACATTTGTACTAGTGTTTCAATTATATCAGTGTAAGATATGTAACATTTGTACTAGTGTTTCAATTATATCGGGGTGAGTTATGTAACATTTGTACTAGTGTTTCAATTATATCAGTGTGATATACGTAACATTTGTACTAGTGTTTCAATTATATCAGTGCGAGATATGTAACATTTGTACTAGTGTTTCAATAATATCAGCGTGATATACGTAACATTTGTACTAGTGTTTCAATTATATCAGTGTGATATATGTAACATTTGTACTAGTGTTTCAATTATATCAGTGTAAGATATGTAACATTTGTACTAGTGTTTCAATTATATCGGGGTGAGTTATGTAACATTTGTACTAGTGTTTCAATTATATCAGTGTGAGTTATGTAACATTTGTACTAGTGTTTCAATTATATCGGTGTGAGTTATGTAACATTTGTACTAGTGTTTCAATTATATCAGTGTGATATATGTAACATTTGTACTAGTGTTTCAATTATATCAGTGTGAGATACGTAACATTTGTACTAGTGTTTCAATTATATAAGTGTGAGATACGTAGTATTTGTACTAGTGTTTCAATTATATCAGTGTGATATATGTAACATTTGTAATAGTGTTTCAATTATATCAGTGTGAGATATGTAACATTTGTACTAGTGTTTCAATTATATCGGTGTGAGTTATGTAACATTTGTACTAGTGTTTCAATTATATCGGTGTGAGATATGTAACATTTGTACTAGTGTTTCAATTATATCAGTGTGATATATGTAACATTTGTACTAGTGTTTCAATTATATCAGTGTGAGATATGTAGTATTTGTACTAGTGTTTCAATTATATCAGTGTGAGATATGTAACATTTGTACTAGTGTTTCAATTATATCAGTGTGAGATATGTAACATTTGTACTAGTGTTTCAATTATAGCAGTGTGATATATGTAACATTTGTACTAGTGTTTCAATTATATCAGTGTGATATATGTAACATTTGTACTAGTGTTTCAATTATATCAGTGTGAGATATGTAACATTTGCTCTAGCGTTTCAATAATATCAGTGTGATATACGTAACATTTGTACTTGTGTTACAATTATATCAGTGTGAGATACGTAGTATTTATACTAGTGTTTCAATTATATCAGTGTGAGATACGTAGTATTTTTACTAGTGTTTCAATTATATCAGTGTGATATATGTAACATTTGTAATAGTGTTTCAATTATATCAGTGTGAGATACGTAACATTTGTACTAGTGTTTCAATTATATCAGTGTGATATATGTAACATTTGTACTAGTGTTTCAATTATATCAGTGTAAGATATGTAACATTTGTACTAGTGTTTCAATTATATCGGTGTGAGTTATGTAACATTTGTACTAGTGTTTCAATTATATCAGTGTGATATACGTAACATTTGTACTAGTGTTTCAATTATATAAGTGTGAGATACGTAGTATTTGTACTAGTGTTTCAATTATATCAGTGTGATATATGTAACATTTGTAATAGTGTTTCAATTATATCAGTGTGAGATACGTAACATTTGTACTAGTGTTTCAATTATATCAGTGTGAGATATGTAACATTTTTACTAGTGTTTCAATTATATCAGTGTGAGATACGTAGTATTTGTACTAGTGTTTCAATTATATCAGTGTGAGATACGTAGTATTTGTACTAGTGTTTCAATTATATCAGTGTGAGATACGTAGTATTTGTACTAGTGTTTCAATTATATCAGTGTGAGATAAGTAACATTTGTACTAGTGTTTCAATTATATCAGTGTGAGATACGTAACATTTGTACTAGTGTTTCAATTATATCAGTGAGAGATACGTAGTATTTGTACTAGTGTTTCAATTATATCAGTGTGAGATACGTAGTATTTGTACTAGTGTTTCAATTATATCAGTGTGAGATACGTAGTATTTGTACTAGTGTTTCAATTATATCAGTGTGATATATGTAGTATTTGTACTAGTGTTTCAATTATATCAGTGTGATATATGTAGTATTTGTACTAGTGTTTCAATTATATCAGTGTGATATAAGTAACATTTGTACTAGTGTTTCAATTATATCAGCGTGAGATATGTAACATTTGTACTAGTGTTTCAATTATATCAGTGTGATATATGTAGTATTTGTACTAGTGTTTCAATTATATCAGTGTGATATATGTAACATTTGTACTAGTGTTTCAATTATATCAGTGTGATATATGTAACATTTGTACTAGTGTTTCAATTATATCAGTGTGAGATATGTAACATTTGTACTAGTGTTTCAATTATATCAGTGTGATATATGTAACATTTGTACTAGTGTTTAAATTATATCAGTGCGAGATATGTAACATTTGTACTAGTGTTTCAATTATATCAGTGTGATATACGTAACATTTGCTCTAGCGTTTCAATTATATCAGTGTGAGATATGTAACATTTGTACTAGTGTTTCAATTATATCAGTGTGAGATATGTAACATTTGTACTAGTGTTTCAATTATATCAGTGTGAGATACGTAGTATTTATACTAGTGTTTCAATTATATCAGTGTGATATATGTAACATTTGTACTAGTGTTTCAATTATATCAGTGTGATATATGTAACATTTGTACTAGTGTTTCAATTATATCAGTGTGAGTTATGTAACATTTGTACTAGTGTTTCAATTATATCAGTGTGATATATGTAACATTTGTACTAGTGTTTCAATTATATCAGTATTAGATATTTAGTATTTGTACTAGTGTTTCAATTATATCAGTGTGATATATGTAACATTTGTACTAGTGTTTCAATTATATCAGTGTGATATATGTAACATTTGTAATAGTGTTTCAATTATATCAGTGTGAGATACGTAACATTTGTACTAGTGTTTCAATTATATCAGTGTGAGGTATGTAACATTTGTACTAGTGTTTCAATTATATCAGTGTGAGATACGTAGTATTTGTACTAGTGTTTCAATTATATCAATGTGATATATGTAACATTTGTACTAGTGTTTCAATTATATCAGTGCGAGATATGTAACATTTGTACTAGTGTTTCAATAATATCAGCGTGATATACGTAACATTTGTACTAGTGTTTCAATGATATCAGTGTGAGATATGTAACATTTGTACTAGTGTTTCAATTATATAAGTGTGAGATACATAGTATTTGTACTAGTGTTTCAATTATATCAGTGTGATATATGTAACATTTGTAATAGTGTTTCAATTATATCAGTGTGAGATACGTAACATTTGTACTAGTGTTTCAATTATATCAGTGTGAGATATGTAACATTTGTACTAGTGTTTCAATTATATCAGTGTGAGATACGTAGTATTTGTACTAGTGTTTCAATTATATCAGTGTGAGATACGTAGTATTTGTACTAGTGTTTCAATTATATCAGTGTGATATATGTAACATTTGTACTAGTGTTTCAATTATATCAGTGTGATATATGTAACATTTGTACTAGTGTCTCAATTATATCAGTGTGAGATATGTAACATTTGTACTAGTGTTTCAATTATATCAGTGTGATATATGTAACATTTGTACTAGTGTTTCAATTATATCAGTGTGATATATGTAACATTTGTACTAGTGTTTCAATTATATCAGTGTGATATATGTAACATTTGTACTAGTGTTTAAATTATATCAGTGTGATATATGTAACATTTGTACTAGTGTTTCAATTATATCAGTGTGAGATACGTAACATTTGTACTAGTGTTTCAATTATATCAGTGCGAGATATGTAACATTTGTACTAGTGTTTCAATAATATCAGCGTGATATACGTAACATTTGTACTAGTGTTTCAATGATATCAGTGTGAGATATGTAACATTTGTACTAGTGTTTCAATTATATAAGTGTGAGATACGTAGTATTTGTACTAGTGTTTCAATTATATCAGTGTGATATATGTAGTATTTGTACTAGTGTTTCAAATATATCAGTGTGATATAAGTAACATTTGTACTAGTGTTTCAATTATATCAGTGTGAGATATGTAACATTTGTACTAGTGTTTCAATGATATCAGTGTGAGATATGTAACATTTGTACTAGTGTTTCAATTATATAAGTGTGAGATACGTAGTATTTGTACTAGTGTTTCAATTATATCAGTGTGATATATGTAGTATTTGTACTAGTGTTTCAATTATATCAGTGTGATATATGTAACATTTGTACTAGTGTTTCAATTATATCAGTGTTAGATATGTAGTATTTGTACTATTGTTTCAATTATATCAGTGTGAGATATGTAACATTTGTACTAGTGTCTCAATTATATCAGTGTGAGATATGTAGTATTTGTACTAGTGTTTCAATTATATCAGTGTGAGATATGTAACATTTGTACTAGTGTTTCAATTATATCAGTGTGAGATATGTAACATTTGTACTAGTGTTTCAATTATATCAGTGTGATATATGTAACATTTGTACTAGTGTTTCAATTATATCAGTGTGAGATATGTAGTATTTGTACTAGTGTTTCAATTATATCAGTGTGAGATATGTAACATTTGTACTAGTGTTTCAATTATATCAGTGTGAGATATGTAACATTTGTACTAGTGTTTCAATTATAGCAGTGTGATATATGTAACATTTGTACTAGTGTTTCAATTATATCAGTGTGATATATGTAACATTTGTACTAGTGTTTCAATTATATCAGTGTGAGATATGTAACATTTGCTCTAGCGTTTCAATAATATCAGTGTGATATACGTAACATTTGTACTAGTGTTTCAATTATATCAGTGTGAGATATGTAACATTTGTACTAGTGTTTCAATTATATCAGTGTGAGATATGTAACATTTGTACTTGTGTTTCAATTATATCAGTGTGAGATACGTAGTATTTATACTAGTGTTTCAATTATATCAGTGTGAGATACGTAGTATTTTTACTAGTGTTTCAATTATATCAGTGTGATATATGTAACATTTGTAATAGTGTTTCAATTATATCAGTGTGAGATACGTAACATTTGTACTAGTGTTTCAATTATATCAGTGTGACGTATGTAACATTTGTACTAGTGTTTCAATTATATCAGTGTGAGATACGTAGTATTTGTACTAGTGTTTCAATTATATCAGTGTGAGATACGTAGTATTTGTACTAGTGTTTCAATTATATCAGTGTGATATATGTAACATTTGTACTAGTGTTTCAATTATATCAGTGTGATATATGTAACATTTGTACTAGTGTAAGATATGTAACATTTGTACTAGTGTTTCAATTATATCGGTGTGAGTTATGTAACATTTGTACTAGTGTTTCAATTATATCAGTGCGAGATATGTAACATTTGTACTAGTGTTTCAATAATATCAGCGTGATATACGTAACATTTGTACTAGTGTTTCAATTATATCAGTGTGATATATGTAACATTTGTACTAGTGTTTCAATTATATCAGTGTGATATATGTAACATTTGTACTAGTGTTTAAATTATATCAGTGTAAGATATGTATCATTTGTACTAGTGTTTCAATTATATCGGTGTGAGTTATGTAACATTTGTACTAGTGTTTCAATTATATCGGTGTGAGTTATGTAACATTTGTACTAGTGTTTCAATTATATCAGTGTGATATATGTAACATTTGTACTAGTGTTTCAATTATATCAGTGTGAGATACGTAACATTTGTACTAGTGTTTCAATTATATAAGTGTGAGATACGTAGTATTTGTACTAGTGTTTCAATTATATCAGTGTGATATATGTAACATTTGTAATAGTGTTTCAATTATATCAGTGTGAGATACGTAACATTTGTACTAGTGTTTCAATTATATCAGTGTGAGATATGTAACATTTTTACTAGTGTTTCAATTATACCAGTGTGAGATACGTAGTATTTGTACTAGTGTTTCAATTATATCAGTGTGAGATACGTAGTATTTGTACTAGTGTTTCAATTATATCAGTGTGAGATACGTAGTATTTGTACTAGTGTTTCAATTATATCAGTGTGAGATACGTAGTATTTGTACTAGTGTTTCAATTATATCAGTGTGATATAAGTAACATTTGTACTAGTGTTTCAATTATATCAGTGTGAGATATGTAACATTTGTACTAGTGTTTCAATTATATCAGTGTGATATATGTAGTATTTGTACTAGTGTTTCAATTATATCAGTGTGATATAAGTAACATTTGTACTAGTGTTTCAATTATATCAGTGTGAGATACGTAACATTTGTACTAGTGTTTCAATTATATCAGTGTGAGATATGTAACATTTTTACTAGTGTTTCAATTATATCAGTGAGAGATACGTAGTATTTGTACTAGTGTTTCAATTATATCAGTGTGAGATACGTAGTATTTGTACTAGTGTTTCAATTATATCAGTGTGAGATACGTAGTATTTGTACTAGTGTTTCAATTATATCAGTGTGATATATGTAGTATTTGTACTAGTGTTTCAATTATATCAGTGTGATATAAGTAACATTTGTACTAGTGTTTCAATTATATCAGCGTGAGATATGTAACATTTGTACTAGTGTTTCAATTATATCAGTGTGATATATGTAGTATTTGTACTAGTGTTTCAATTATATCAGTGTGATATATGTAACATTTGTACTAGTGTTTCAATTATATCAGTGTGATATATGTAACATTTGTACTAGTGTTTCAATTATATCAGTGTGAGATATGTAACATTTGTACTAGTGTCTCAATTATATCAGTGTGAGATATGTAGTATTTGTACTAGTGTTTCAATCATATCAGTGTGAGATATGTAACATTTGTACTAGTGTTTCAATTATATGAGTGTGAGATACGTAGTATTTGTACTAGTGTTTCAATTATATCAGTGTGAGATACGTAGTATTTGTACTAGTGTTTCAATTATATCAGTGTGAGATACGTAGTATTTGTACTAGTGTTTCAATTATATCAGTGTGATATATGTAGTATTTGTACTAGTGTTTCAATTATATCAGTGTGAGATACGTAGTATTTATACTAGTGTTTCAATTATATCAGTGTGATATATGTAACATTTGTATTAGTGTTTCAATTATATCAGTGTGAGATATGTAACATTTGTACTAGTGTTTCAATTATATCAGAGTGATATATGTAACATTTGTACTAGTGTTTCAATTATATCAGTGTGATATATGTAACATTTGTGCTAGTGTTTCAATTATATCAGTGTGATATATGTAACATTTGTACTAGTGTTTCAATTATATCAGTGTTAGATATGTAGTATTTGTACTATTGTTTCAATTATATCAGTGTGAGATATGTAACATTTGTACTAGTGTCTCAATTATATCAGTGTGAGATATGTAGTATTTGTACTAGTGTTTCAATTATATCAGTGTGAGATATGTAACATTTGTACTAGTGTTTCAATTATATCAGTGTGAGATATGTAACATTTGTACTAGTGTTTCAATTATATCATTGTGAGATATGTAACATTTGCTCTAGCGTTTCAAAAATATCAGTGTGATATATGTAACATTTGTACTAGTGTTTCAATTATATCAGTGTGAGATATGTAACATTTGTACTAGTGTTTCAATTATATCAGTGTGATATATGTAACATTTGTACTAGTGTTTAAATTATATCAGTGCGAGATATGTAACATTTGTACTAGTGTTTCAATTATATCAGTGTGATATACGTAACATTTGCTCTAGCGTTTCAATTATATCAGTGTGAGATATGTAACATTTGTACTAGTGTTTCAATTATATCAGTGTGAGATATGTAACATTTGTACTAGTGTTTCAATTATATCAGTGTGAGATACGTAGTATTTATACCAGTGTTTCAATTATATCAGTGTGAGTTATGTAACATTTGTACTAGTGTTTCAATTATATCAGTGTGATATATGTAACATTTGTACTAGTGTTTCAATTATATCAGTATTAGATATTTAGTATTTGTACTAGTGTTTCAATTATATCAGTGTGAGATACGTAGTATTTTTACTAGATTTTCAATTATATCAGTGTGATATATGTAACATTTGTAATAGTGTTTCAATTATATCAGTGTGAGATACGTAACATTTGTACTAGTGTTTCAATTATATCAGTGTGAGGTATGTAACATTTGTACTAGTGTTTCAATTATATCAGTGTGAGATACGTAGTATTTGTACTAGTGTTTCAATTATATCAGTGTGAGATACGTAGTATTTGTACTAGTGTTTCAATTATATCAGTGTGAGATACGTAGTATTTGTACTAGTGTTTCAATTATATCAGTGTGATATATGTAACATTTGTACTAGTGTTTCAATTATATCAGTGTGATATATGTAACATTTGTACTAGTGTTTCAATTATATCAGTGTGATATATGTAACATTTGTACTAGTGTTTCAATTATATCAGTGTGATATATGTAACATTTGTACTAGTGTTTCAATTATATCAGTGTGATATATGTAACATTTGTACTAGTGTTTCAATTATATCAGTGTGATATATGTAACATTTGTACTAGTATCTCAATTATATCAGTGTGAGATATGTAACATTTGTACTAGTGTTTCAATTATATCAGTGTGATATATGTAACATTTGTACTAGTGTTTAAATTATATCAGTGTGATATATGTAACATTTGTACTAGTGTTTCAATTATATCAGTTTGAGATACGTAACATTTGTACTAGTGTTTCAATAATATCAGCGTGATATACGTAACATTTATACTAGTGTTTCAATGATATCAGTGTGAGATATGTAACATTTGTACTAGTGTTTCAATTATATAAGTGTGAGATACGTAGTATTTGTACTAGTGTTTCAATTATATCAGTGTGAGATACGTAGTATTTGTACTAGTGTTTCAATTATATCAGTGTGATATATGTAACATTTGTAATAGTGTTTCAATTATATCAGTGTGAGATACGTAACATTTGTACTAGTGTTTCAATTATATCAGTGTGAGATATGTAACATTTTTACTAGTGTTTCAATTATATCAGTGTGAGATACGTAGTATTTGTACTAGTGTTTCAATTATATCAGTGTGAGATACGTAGTATTTGTACTAGTGTTTCAATTATATCAGTGTGAGATACGTAGTATTTGTACTAGTGTTTCAATTATATCAGTGTGATATATGTAGTAATTGTACTAGTGTTTCAATTATATCAGTGTGATATAAGTAACATTTGCACTAGTGTTTCAATTATATCAGTGTGGGATACGTAACATTTGTACTAGTGTTTCAATTATATCAGTGTGAGATATGTAACATTTTTACTAGTGTTTCAATTATATCAGTGTGAGATACGTAGTATTTGTACTAGTGTTTCAATTATATCAGTGTGAGATACGTAGTATTTGTACTAGTGTTTCAATTATATCAGTGTGAGATACATAGTATTTGTACTAGTGTTTCAAATATATCAGTGTGATATATGTAGTATTTGTACTAGTGTTTCAATTATATCAGTGTGATATAAGTAACATTGGTACTAGTGTTTCAATTATATCAGTGTGAGATATGTAACATTTGTACTAGTGTTTCAATTATATCAGTGTGATATATGTAACATTTGTACTAGTGTTTCAATTATATCAGTGTGATATATGTAACATTTGTACTAGTGTTTCAATTATATCAGTGTTAGATATGTAACATTTGTACTAGTGTCTCAATTATATCAGTGTGAGATATGTAGTATTTTTACTAGTGTTTCAATCATATCAGTGTGAGATACGTAGTATTTGTACTAGTGTTTCAATTATATCAGTGTGAGATACGTAGTATTTGTACTAGTGTTTCAATTATATCAGTGTGATATATGTAGTATTTGTACTAGTGTTTCAATTATATCAGTATGATATAAGTAACATTTGTACTAGTGTTTCAATTACATCAGTGTGAGATATGTAACATTTGTACTAGTGTTTCAATTATATCAGTGTGATATATGTAACATTTGTACTAGTGTTTCAATTATATCAGTGTGATATAAGTAACATTTGTACTAGTGTTTCAATTATATCAGTGTGAGATATGTAACATTTGTACTAGTGTCTCAATTATATCAGTGTGAGATATGTAGTATTTGTACTAGTGTTTCAATCATATCAGTGTGAGATATGTAACATTTGTACTAGTGTTTCAATTATATGAGTGTGAGATACGTAGTATTTGTACTAGTGTTTCAATTATATCAGTGTGAGATACGTAGTATTTGTACTAGTGTTTCAATTATATCAGTGTGAGATACGTAGTATTTGTACTAGTGTTTCAATTATATCAGTGTGATATATGTAGTATTTGTACTAGTGTTTCAATTATATCAGTGTGAGATACGTAGTATTTATACTAGTGTTTCAATTATATCAGTGTGATATATGTAACATTTGTACTAGTGTTTCAATTATATCAGTGTGAGATATGTAACATTTGTACTAGTGTTTCAATTATATCAGTGTGATATATGTAACATTTGTACTAGTGTTTCAATTATATCAGTGTGATATATGTAACATTTGTGCTAGTGTTTCAATTATATCAGTGTGATATATGTAACATTTGTACTAGTGTTTCAATTATATCAGTGTTAGATATGTAGTATTTGTACTATTGTTTCAATTATATCAGTGTGAGATATGTAACATTTGTACTAGTGTCTCAATTATATCAGTGTGAGATATGTAGTATTTGTACTAGTGTTTCAATTATATCAGTGTGAGATATGTAACATTTGTACTAGTGTTTCAATTATATCAGTGTGAGATATGTAACATTTGTACTAGTGTTTCAATTATATCATTGTGAGATATGTAACATTTGCTCTAGCGTTTCAAAAATATCAGTGTGATATATGTAACATTTGTACTAGTGTTTCAATTATATCAGTGTGAGATATGTAACATTTGTACTAGTGTTTCAATTATATCAGTGTGAGATATGTAACATTTGTACTAGTGTCTCAATTATATCAGTGTGAGATATGTAGTATTTGTACTAGTGTTTCAATCATATCAGTGTGAGATATGTAACATTTGTACTATACCTTTACAACTTCAATTTCGGAATAATCAACCTCAATTTCGGAATAATCAATTTCAATTTCGGAATAATCAACTTCAATTTCGGAATAATCAACTTCAATTTCGGAATATTGATTTTTCGTCGGAGTACGCTAGAAACAGTATTCACGTGCTTACATATTTTACATTCGTGTATTGGACGTACGCGGATGATAATTACTCTACTGTATTCAAGTGTGTTGAGCGGCAAGTTGTGATTAAATGATTCATCTGATCTAATCTGACTGATCCGTCAAAGGCCTGTCTGATCACTTCACAAAACAAATTATGCATTTCAAGGAGGCACTACAACATGAATTATATAAATTTTTGCTGGTATCCTCACATTCCTTAGGATCAAGGCCAACACCCCCGATTAAGAACTCCTGCCTTATGCTGTCTTTCTGTGCTTGTACTCATTCTGAAACTACCGCAAACTCGATGTTTCTCAATTCTCCAAAACACAATCAATGGTCAATCAATTTATAACAGAAACACTTGAAACAGACAGTATATTATTATTATTATTATTATTAATTACAGGCAAATCCAGTAGCATGGGAAGAGTGCAAGCACTATTACCACCCTAAGGTGGCCCCATGTACCGGAAGCGCCCAAAACACAAGTAAAAGGATGTGCAATTTAGAACATGAATAATTTCAAAATGTGACGTCGTCTTTGTTTATAGCACTGGGAATGTGTTTCTGGACATGCGCAATACACCTAATACACTGCTCAACGTTGACCACACCGACGCTGCTTTGTATTACTTCTTCGAGTTTCCTCTGACGAAATTCGGTTTTTGATATGTCTCCATGTTCTCCAATCAGAATAGAGGGAATCAAGGCAGACATTTTGTTCTTGACGTCTGCCTTGATAGCAGACCACACCTCCTCTATTGGATTCAACATTGGTGAATAAGGAGCCAGTCGTAGAAGGTATAGCATTTCAAACTCGTCTTCTTGAAATACAGACTCGAGGTCACAGTGACAAGGCGAGTTGTCGACCACCAGCACAACCTCGCTTCGATATTTGCAGAACGCTTCTCTTAGGCATCTTCTTACAAACTCGTTGGCAGAACTTTTATTAAAGCTACCACGCTTGATCTCGTGGTATACCATTCCTAGCCTGGAAATACACCCAATTAAATGGATGTTTGCACCCCTGCTTCCCGCGGATACTGAAGAGCAGCGAGTTCCTTTCTTAGATCGCCCATAGCTCCTCGATATAAACAGATTGAAGTTCGTTTCGTCGAGGAACAAAATAGGCAGATCTTCAGCTTGGTATTGCAGACGTTTGATGGCGTAATCCTTCCTCTTCTGTTTTTTGTCGACAGAATTGGCGTGCTCTGGTTCCATTCGTATTTTCTTCAAAGTAAACATTAGGCCGTTCAAATGGCGTCTGACACATTCCGAGCTCAGGGTTTCCAGATGGAAACGTTCCTTCACAGCCGCTGTGAGGTTTTTTAGCGAGATTCTGGGATTGCTTTCCACTGTTGACTCCATGTAGGCAATGTCTTCTGGCTGTATCTTCTTCCTTGTGCAGCCTCCTTTTTGTGTGGAGTGATCAGACTGGCTGTTGATCCAGTCATAGGCGGTAGACTGCTTCACTCCCAGATTTCTCGCAAATTCCCTCCAATCTCCGCCTCTATTGAATACTTCACGAATACTTTTTTTCTTTTCTTGAGCATCGGATTGTCTTATGTAATTTCCTCGAATCATTTTATCACAACTTGCCGCTCAACACACTTGAATACGGTAGAGTAATTATCATCCGCGTACGTCCAATACACGAATGTAAAATATGTAAGCACGTGAATACTGTTTCTAGCGTACTCCGACGAAAAATCAATATTCCGAAATTGAAGTTGATTATTCCGAAATTGAAGTTGATTATTCCGAAATTGAAGTTGATTATTCCGAAATTGAAGTTGATTATTCCGAAATTGAAGTTGATTATTACGAAATTGAAGTTGATTATTCCGAAATTGAAGTTGATTATTCCGAAATTGAAGTTGATTATTCCGAAATTGAAGTTGATTATTCCGAAATTGAAGTTGATTATTCCGAAATTGAAGTTGATTATTCCGAAATTGAAGTTGTAAAGGTATAGTGTTTCAATTATATGAGTGTGAGATACGTAGTATTTGTACTAGTGTTTCAATTATATCAGTGTGAGATACGTAGTATTTGTACTAGTGTTTCAATTATATCAGTGTGAGATACGTAGTATTTGTACTAGTGTTTCAATTATATCAGTGTGATATATGTAGTATTTGTACTAGTGTTTCAATTATATCAGTGTGAGATACGTAGTATTTATACTAGTGTTTCAATTATATCAGTGTGATATATGTAACATTTGTACTAGTGTTTCAATTATATCAGTGTGAGATATGTAACATTTGTACTAGTGTTTCAATTATATCAGTGTGATATATGTAACATTTGTACTAGTGTTTCAATTATATCAGTGTGATATATGTAACATTTGTGCTAGTGTTTCAATTATATCAGTATGATATATGTAACATTTGTACTAGTGTTTCAATTATATCAGTGTTAGATATGTAGTATTTGTACTATTGTTTCAATTATATCAGTGTGAGATATGTAACATTTGTACTAGTGTCTCAATTATATCAGTGTGAGATATGTAGTATTTGTACTAGTGTTTCAATTATATCAGTGTGAGATATGTAACATTTGTACTAGTGTTTCAATTATATCAGTGTGAGATATGTAACATTTGTACTAGTGTTTCAATTATATCATTGTGAGATATGTAACATTTGCTCTAGCGTTTCAAAAATATCAGTGTGATATATGTAACATTTGTACTAGTGTTTCAATTATATCAGTGTGAGATATGTAACATTTGTACTAGTGTTTAAATTATATCAGTGTGATATTTATGTAACATTTGTACTAGTGTTTAAATTATATCAGTGCGAGATATGTAACATTTGTACTAGTGTTTCAATTATATCAGTGTGATATACGTAACATTTGCTCTAGCGTTTCAATTATATCAGTGTGAGATATGTAACATTTGTACTAGTGTTTCAATTATATCAGTGTGAGATATGTAACATTTGTACTAGTGTTTCAATTATATCAGTGTGAGATACGTAGTATTTATACTAGTGTTTCAATTATATCAGTGTGAGTTATGTAACATTTGTACTAGTGTTTCAATTATATCAGTGTGATATATGTAACATTTGTACTAGTGTTTCAATTATATCATTATTAGATATTTAGTATTTGTACTAGTGTTTCAATTATATCAGTGTGAGATACGTAGTATTTTTACTAGATTTTCAATTATATCAGTGTGATATATGTAACATTTGTAATAGTGTTTCAATTATATCAGTGTGAGATACGTAACATTTGTACTAGTGTTTCAATTATATCAGTGTGAGGTATGTAACATTTGTACTAGTGTTTCAATTATATCAGTGTGAGATACGTAGTATTTGTACTAGTGTTTCAATTATATCAGTGTGAGATACGTAGTATTTGTACTAGTGTTTCAATTATATCAGTGTGAGATACGTAGTATTTGTACTAGTGTTTCAATTATATCAGTGTGATATATGTAACATTTGTACTAGTGTTTCAATTATATCAGTGTGATATATGTAACATTTGTGCTAGTGTTTCAATTATATCAGTGTGATATATGTAACATTTGTACTAGTGTTTCAATTATATCAGTGTGATATATGTAACATTTGTACTAGTGTTTCAATTATATCAGTGTGATATATGTAACATTTGTACTAGTGTTTCAATTATATCAGTGTGATATATGTAACATTTGTACTAGTATCTCAATTATATCAGTGTGAGATATGTAACATTTGTACTAGTGTTTCAATTATATCAGTGTGATATATGTAACATTTGTACTAGTGTTTAAATTATATCAGTGTGATATATGTAACATTTGTACTAGTGTTTCAATTATATCAGTTTGAGATACGTAACATTTGTACTAGTGTTTCAATAATATCAGCGTGATATACGTAACATTTATACTAGTGTTTCAATGATATCAGTGTGAGATATGTAACATTTGTACTAGTGTTTCAATTATATAAGTGTGAGATACGTAGTATTTGTACTAGTGTTTCAATTATATCAGTGTGAGATACGTAGTATTTGTACTAGTGTTTCAATTATATCAGTGTGATATATGTAACATTTGTAATAGTGTTTCAATTATATCAGTGTGAGATACGTAACATTTGTACTAGTGTTTCAATTATATCAGTGTGAGATATGTAACATTTTTACTAGTGTTTCAATTATATCAGTGTGAGATACGTAGTATTTGTACTAGTGTTTCAATTATATCAGTGTGAGATACGTAGTATTTGTACTAGTGTTTCAATTATATCAGTGTGAGATACGTAGTATTTGTACTAGTGTTTCAATTATATCAGTGTGATATATGTAGTAATTGTACTAGTGTTTCAATTATATCAGTGTGATATAAGTAACATTTGTACTAGTGTTTCAATTATATCAGTGTGGGATACGTAACATTTGTACTAGTGTTTCAATTATATCAGTGTGAGATATGTAACATTTTTACTAGTGTTTCAATTATATCAGTGTGAGATACGTAGTATTTGTACTAGTGTTTCAATTATATCAGTGTGAGATACGTAGTATTTGTACTAGTGTTTCAATTATATCAGTGTGAGATACATAGTATTTGTACTAGTGTTTCAAATATATCAGTGTGATATATGTAGTATTTGTACTAGTGTTTCAATTATATCAGTGTGATATAAGTAACATTGGTACTAGTGTTTCAATTATATCAGTGTGAGATATGTAACATTTGTACTAGTGTTTCAATTATATCAGTGTGATATATGTAACATTTGTACTAGTGTTTCAATTATATCAGTGTGATATATGTAACATTTGTACTAGTGTTTCAATTATATCAGTGTGATATATGTAACATTTGTACTAGTGTTTCAATTATATCAGTGTTAGATATGTAACATTTGTACTAGTGTCTCAATTATATCAGTGTGAGATATGTAGTATTTGTACTAGTGTTTCAATCATATCAGTGTGAGATACGTAGTATTTGTACTAGTGTTTCAATTATATCAGTGTGAGATACGTAGTATTTGTACTAGTGTTTCAATTATATCAGTGTGATATATGTAGTATTTGTACTAGTGTTTCAATTATATCAGTATGATATAAGTAACATTTGTACTAGTGTTTCAATTACATCAGTGTGAGATATGTAACATTTGTACTAGTGTTTCAATTATATCAGTGTGATATATGTAACATTTGTACTAGTGTTTCAATTATATCAGTGTGATATAAGTAACATTTGTACTAGTGTTTCAATTATATCAGTGTGAGATATGTAACATTTGTACTAGTGTTTCAATGATATCAGTGTGAGATATGTAACATTTGTACTAGTGTTTCAATTATATCAGTATGATATATGTAACATTTTTACTAGTGTTTCAATTATATCAGTGTGATATATGTAACATTTGTACTAGTGTTTAAATTATATCAGTGTGATATATGTAACATTTGTACTAGTGCTTCAATTATATAAGTGTGAGATACGTAGTATTTGTACTAGTGTTTCAATTATATCAGTGTGAGATACGTAGTAATTGTACTAGTGTTTCAATTATATCAGTGTGATATAAGTAACATTTGTACTAGTGTTTCAATTATATCAGTGTGGGATACGTAACATTTGTACTAGTGTTTCAATTATATCAGTGTGAGATATGTAACATTTTTACTAGTGTTTCAATTATATCAGTGTGAGATACGTAGTATTTGTACTAGTGTTTCAATTATATCAGTGTGAGATACGTAGTATTTGTACTAGTGTTTCAATTATATCAGTGTGAGATACGTAGTATTTGTACTAGTGTTTCAAATATATCAGTGTGATATATGTAGTATTTGTACTAGTGTTTCAATTATATCAGTGTGATATAAGTAACATTTGTACTAGTGTTTCGATTATATCAGTGTGATATATGTAACATTTGTACTAGTGTTTAAATTATATCAGTGTGATATATGTAACATTTGTACTAGTGTTTCAATTATATCAGTGTGAGATACGTAACATTTGTACTAGTGTTTCAATTATATCAGTGCGAGATATGTAACATTTGTACTAGTGTTTCAATAATATCAGCGTGATATACGTAACATTTGTACTAGTGTTTCAATGATATCAGTGTGAGATATGTAACATTTGTACTAGTGTTTCAATTATATAAGTGTGAGATACGTAGTATTTGTACTAGTGCTTCAATTATATCAGTGTGAGATACGTAGTATTTGTACTAGTGTTTCAATTATATCAGTGTGAAATATGTAGTATTTGTACTAGTGTTTCAATTATATCAGTGTGATATATGTAGCATTTTTACTAGTGTTTCAATTATATCAGTGTGATATATGTAACATTTGTACTAGTGTTTCAATTATATCAGTGTGATATATGTAACATTTGTACTAGTGTATAAATTATATCAGTGTGAGATATGTAACATTTGTACTAGTGTTTCAATTATATCAGTGTGAGATACGTAACATTTGTACTAGTGTTTCAATTATATCAGTGCGAGATATGTAACATTTGTACTAGTGTTTCAATTATATAAGTGTGAGATACGTAGTATTTGTACTAGTGTTTCAATTATATCAGTGTGAGATACGTAACATTTGTACTAGTGTTTCAATTATATCAGTGTGAGATATGTAACATTTTTACTAGTGTTTCAATTATATCAGTGTGAGATACGTAGTATTTGTACTAGTGTTTCAATTATATCAGTGTGATATATGTAACATTTGTACTAGTGTTTCAATTATATCAGTGTGATATATGTAACATTTGTACTAGTGTATAAATTATATCAGTGTGAGATATGTAACATTTGTACTAGTGTTTCAATTATATCAGTGTGAGATACGTAACATTTGTACTAGTGTTTCAATGATATCAGTGTGAGATATGTAACATTTGTACTAGTGTTTCAATTATATAAGTGTGAGATACGTAGTATTTGTACTAGTGTCTCAATTATATCAGTGTGAGATACGTAACATTTGTACTAGTGTTTCAATTATATCAGTGTGAGATATGTAACATTTTTACTAGTGTTTCAATTATATCAGTGTGAGATACGTAGTATTTGTACTAGTGTTTCAATTATATCAGTGTGAGATACGTAGTATTTGTACTAGTGTTTCAATTATATCAGTGTGAGATACGTAGTATTTGTACTAGTGTTTCAATTATATCAGTGTGAGATACGTAGTATTTGTACTAGTGTTTCAATTATATCAGTGTGAGATACGTAGTATTTGTACTAGTGTTTCAATTATATCAGTGTGAGATACGTAGTATTTGTACTAGTGTTTCAATTATATCAGTGTGATATATGTAGTATTTGTACTAGTGTTTCAATTATATCAGTGTGATATAAGTAACATTTGTACTAGTGTTTCAATTCTATCAGTGTGAGATATGTAACATTTGTACTAGTGTTTCAATTATATCAGTGTGATATATGTAACATTTGTACTAGTGTTTCAATTATATCAGTGTGATATATGTAACATTTGTACTAGTGTTTCAATTATATCAGTGTGATATATGTAACATTTGTACTAGTGTTTCAATTATATCAGTGTGATATATGTAACATTTGTACTAGTGTCTCAATTATATCAGTGTGATATATGTAACATTTTTACTAGTGTTTCAATTATATCAGTGTGAGATACGTAGTATTTGTACTAGTGTTTCAATTATATCAGTGTGATATAAGTAACATTTGTACTAGTGTTTCAATTATATCAGTGTGAGATACGTAACATTTGTACTAGTGTTTCAATTATATCAGTGTGAGATATGTAACATTTTTACTAGTGTTTCAATTATATCAGTGTGAGATACGTAGTATTTGTACTAGTGTTTCAATTATATCAGTGTGAGATACGTAGTATTTGTACTAGTGTTTCAATTATATCCGTGTGAGATACGTAGTATTTGTACTAGTGTTTCAATTATATCAGTGTGAGATACGTAGTATTTGTACTAGTGTTTCAATTATATCAGTGTGATATATGTAGTATTTGTACTAGTGTTCCAATTATATCAGTGTGATATATGTAGTATTTGTACTAGTGTTCCAATTATATCAGTCTGATATAAGTAACATTTGTACTAGTGTTTCAATTCTATCAGTGTGAGATATGTAACATTTGTACTAGTGTTTCAATTATATCAGTGTGATATATGTAACATTTGTACTAGTGTTTCAATTATATCAGTGTGATATATGTAACATTTGTACTAGTGTTTCAATTATATCAGTGTGATATATGTAACATTTGTACTAGTGTTTCAATTATATCAGTGTGATATATGTAACATTTGTACTAGTGTTTCAATTATATCAGTGTGATATATGTAACATTTGTACTAGTGTTTCAATTATATCAGTGTGAGATATGTAACATTTGCTCTAGCGTTTCAATAATATCAGTGTGATATACGTAACATTTGTACTAGTGTTTCAATTATATCAGTGTGAGATATGTAACATTTGTACTAGTGTTTCAATTATATCAGTGTGATATATGTAACATTTGTACTAGTGTTTCAATTATATCAGTGCGAGATATGTAACATTTGTACTAGTGTCTCAATTATATCAGTGTGATATATGTAACATTTGTACTAGTGTTTCAATTATATCAGTGTGATATATGTAACATTTGTACTAGTGTTTCAATTATATCAGTGTGAGTTATGTAACATTTGTACTAGTGTTTCAATTATATCAGTGTGATATATGTAACATTTGTACTAGTGTTTCAATTATATCAGTATTAGATATGTAGTATTTGTACTAGTGTTTCAATTATATCAGTGTGTGATACGTAGTATTTTTACTAGTGTTTCAATTATATCAGTGTGAGATACGTAACATTTGTACTAGTGTTTCAATTATATCAGTGTGAGATATGTAACATTTGTACTAGTGTTTCAATTATATCAGTGTGAGATACGTAGTATTTGTACTAGTGTTTCAATTATATCAGGGTGAGATACGTAGTATTTGTACTAGTGTTTCAATTATATCAGTGTGATATATGTAACATTTGTACTAGTGTTTCAAATATATCAGTGTGATATATGTAACATTTGTACTAGTGTCTCAATTATATCAGTGTGAGATATGTAACATTTGTACTAGTGTTTCAATTATATCAGTGTGATATATGTAACATTTGTACTAGTGTTTCAATTATATCAGTGTGATATATGTAACATTTGTACTAGTGTTTCAATTATATCAGTGTGATATATGTAACATTTGTACTAGTGCTTAAATTATATCAGTGTGATATATGTAACATTTGTACTAGTGTTTCAATTATATCAGTGTGAGATACGTAACATTTGTACTAGTGTTTCAATTATATCAGTGCGAGATATGTAACATTTGTACTAGTGTTTCAATAATATCAGCGTGATATACGTAACATTTGTACTAGTGTTTCAATGATATCAGTGTGAGATATGTAACATTTGTACTAGTGTTTCAATTATATAAGTGTGAGATACGTAGTATTTGTACTAGTGTTTCAATTATATCAGTGTGATATATGTAACATTTGTAATACTGTTTCAATTATATCAGTGTGAGATACGTAACATTTGTACTAGTGTTTCAATTATATCAGTGTGAGATATGAAACATTTTTACTAGTGTTTCAATTATATCAGTGTGAGATACGTAGTATTTGTACTAGTGTTTCAATTATATCAGTGTGAGATACGTAGTATTTGTACTAGTGTTTCAAATATATCAGTGTGATATATGTAACATTTGTACTAGTGTTTCAATTATATCAGTGTGAGATATGTAGTATTTGTACTAGTGTTTCAATTATATCAGTGTGATATATGTAGTATTTGTACTAGTGTTTAAATTATATCAGTGTGATATATGTAACATTTGTACTAGTGTTTCAATTATATCAGTGTGAGATACGTAACATTTGTACTAGTGTTTCAATTATATCAGTGCGAGATATGTAACATTTGTACTAGTGTTTCAATAATATCAGCGTGATATACGTAACATTTGTACTAGTGTTTCAATGATATCAGTGTGAGATATGTAACATTTGTACTAGTGTTTCAATTATATAAGTGTGAGATACGTAGTATTTGTACTAGTGCTTCAATTATATCAGTGTGAGATACGTAGTATTTGTACTAGTGTTTCAATTATATCAGTGTGAAATATGTAGTATTTGTACTAGTGTTTCAATTATATCAGTGTGATATATGTAGCATTTTTACTAGTGTTTCAATTATATCAGTGTGATATATGTAACATTTGTACTAGTGTTTCAATTATATCAGTGTGATATATGTAACATTTGTACTAGTGTTTAAATTATATCAGTGTGAGATATGTAACATTTGTACTAGTGTTTCAATTATATCAGTGTGAGATACGTAACATTTGTACTAGTGTTTCAATTATATCAGTGCGAGATATGTAACATTTGTACTAGTGTTTCAATGATATCAGTGTGAGATATGTAACATTTGTACTAGTGTTTCAATTATATAAGTGTGAGATACGTAGTATTTGTACTAGTGTTTCAATTATATCAATGTGAGATACGTAACATTTGTACTAGTGTTTCAATTATATCAGTGTGAGATATGTAACATTTTTACTAGTGTTTCAATTATATCAGTGTGAGATACGTAGTATTTGTACTAGTGTTTCAATTATATCAGTGTGAGATACGTAGTATTTGTACTAGTGTTTCAATTATATCAGTGTGAGATACGTAGTATTTGTACTAGTGTTTCAATTATATCAGTGTGAGATACGTAGTATTTGTACTAGTGTTTCAATTATATCAGTGTGAGATACGTAGTATTTGTACTAGTGTTTCAATTATATCAGTGTGAGATACGTAGTATTTGTACTAGTGTTTCAATTATATCAGTGTGATATATGTAGTATTTGTACTAGTGTTTCAATTATATCAGTGTGATATAAGTAACATTTGTACTAGTGTTTCAATTCTATCAGTGTGAGATATGTAACATTTGTACTAGTGTTTCAATTATATCAGTGTGATATATGTAACATTTGTACTAGTGTTTCAATTATATCAGTGTGATATATGTAACATTTGTACTAGTGTTTCAATTATATCAGTGTGATATATGTAACATTTGTACTAGTGTTTAAATTATATCAGTGTGATATATGTAACATTTGTACTAGTGTCTCAATTATATCAGTGTGAGATATGTAACATTTTTACTAGTGTTTCAATTATATCAGTGTGAGATACGTAGTATTTGTACTAGTGTTTCAATTATATCAGTGTGATATATGTAGTATTTGTACTAGTGTTTCAATTATATCAGTGTGATATAAGTAACATTTGTACTAGTGTTTCAATTATATCAGTGTGAGATACGTAACATTTGTACTAGTGTTTCAATTATATCAGTGTGAGATATGTAACATTTTTACTAGTGTTTCAATTATATCAGTGTGAGATACGTAGTATTTGTACTAGTGTTTCAATTATATCAGTGTGAGATACGTAGTATTTGTACTAGTGTTTCAATTATATCCGTGTGAGATACGTAGTATTTGTACTAGTGTTTCAATTATATCAGTGTGAGATACGTAGTATTTGTACTAGTGTTTCAATTATATCAGTGTGATATATGTAGTATTTGTACTAGTGTTCCAATTATATCAGTCTGATATAAGTAACATTTGTACTAGTGTTTCAATTCTATCAGTGTGAGATATGTAACATTTGTACTAGTGTTTCAATTATATCAGTGTGATATATGTAACATTTGTACTAGTGTTTCAATTATATCAGTGTGATATATGTAACATTTGTACTAGTGTTTCAATTATATCAGTGTGATATATGTAACATTTGTACTAGTGTTTCAATTATATCAGTGTGATATATGTAACATTTGTACTAGTGTTTCAATTATATCAGTGTGAGATATGTAACATTTGCTCTAGCGTTTCAATAATATCAGTGTGATATACGTAACATTTGTACTAGTGTTTCAATTATATCAGTGTGAGATATGTAACATTTGTACTAGTGTTTCAATTATATCAGTGTGATATATGTAACATTTGTACTAGTGTTTCAATTATATCAGTGCGAGATATGTAACATTTGTACTAGTGTCTCAATTATATCAGTGTGATATATGTAACATTTGTACTAGTGTTTCAATTATATCAGTGTGATATATGTAACATTTGTACTAGTGTTTCAATTATATCAGTGTGAGTTATGTAACATTTGTACTAGTGTTTCAATTATATCAGTGTGATATATGTAACATTTGTACTAGTGTTTCAATTATATCAGTATTAGATATGTAGTATTTGTACTAGTGTTTCAATTATATCAGTGTGAGATACGTAGTATTTTTACTAGTGTTTCAATTATATCAGTGTGATATATGTAACATTTGTAATAGTGTTTCAATTATATCAGTGTGAGATACGTAACATTTGTACTAGTGTTTCAATTATATCAGTGTGAGATATGTAACATTTGTACTAGTGTTTCAATTATATCAGTGTGAGATACGTAGTATTTGTACTAGTGTTTCAATTATATCAGTGTGAGATACGTAGTATTTGTACTAGTGTTTCAATTATATCAGTGTGATATATGTAACATTTGTACTAGTGTTTCAAATATATCAGTGTGATATATGTAACATTTGTACTAGTGTCTCAATTATATCAGTGTGAGATATGTAACATTTGTACTAGTGTTTCAATTATATCAGTGTGATATATGTAACATTTGTACTAGTGTTTCAATTATATCAGTGTGATATATGTAACATTTGTACTAGTGTTTCAATTATATCAGTGTGATATATGTAACATTTGTACTAGTGCTTAAATTATATCAGTGTGATATATGTAACATTTGTACTAGTGTTTCAATTATATCAGTGTGAGATACGTAACATTTGTACTAGTGTTTCAATTATATCAGTGCGAGATATGTAACATTTGTACTAGTGTTTCAATAATATCAGCGTGATATACGTAACATTTGTACTAGTGTTTCAATGATATCAGTGTGAGATATGTAACATTTGTACTAGTGTTTCAATTATATAAGTGTGAGATACGTAGTATTTGTACTAGTGTTTCAATTATATCAGTGTGATATATGTAACATTTGTAATACTGTTTCAATTATATCAGTGTGAGATACGTAACATTTGTACTAGTGTTTCAATTATATCAGTGTGAGATACGTAGTATTTGTACTAGTGTTTCAATTATATCAGTGTGAGATACGTAGTATTTGTACTAGTGTTTCAATTATATCAGTGTGATATATGTAACATTTGTACTAGTGTTTCAATTATATCAGTGTGAGATATGTAGTATTTGTACTAGTGTTTCAATTATATCAGTGTGATATAAGTAACATTTGTACTAGTGTTTCAATTATATCAGTGTGAGATATGTAGTATTTGTACTAGTGTTTCAATTATATCAGTGTGAGTTATGTAACATTTGTACTAGTGTTTCAATTATATCAGTGTGATATATGTAACATTTGTACTAGTGTTTCAATTATATCAGTATTAGATATGTAGTATTTGTACTAGTGTTTCAATTATATCAGTGTGAGATACGTAGTATTTTTACTAGTGTTTCAATTATATCAGTGTGATATATGTAAAATTTGTACTAGTGTTTCAATTATATCAGTGTGAGATACATAGTATTTGTACTAGTGTTTCAATTATATCAGTGTGATATATGTAAAATTTGTACTAGTGTTTCAATTATATCAGTGTGATATATGTAAAATTTGTACTAGTGTTTCAATTATATCAGTGTGAGATACGTAACATTTGTACTAGTGTTTCAATTATATCAGTGTGTGATATGTAACATTTGTACTAGTGTTTCAATTATATCAGTGTGAGATATGTAACATTTGTACTAGTGTTTCAATTATATCAGTGTGATATATGTAGTATTTGTACTAGTGTTTCAATTATATCAGTGTGATATATGTAACATTTGTACTAGTGTTTCAATTATATCAGTGTGAGATATGTAACATTTGTACTAGTGTTTCAATTATATCAGTGTGAGATATGTAACATTTGTACTAGTGTTTCAATTATATCAGTGTGATATATGTAACATTTGTACTAGTGTTTCAATTATATCAGTGTGATATATGTAACATTTGTACTAGTGTTTCAATTATATCAGTGTGATATATGTAACATTTGTACTAGTGTTTCAATTATATCAGTGTGATATATGTAACATTTGTACTAGTGTTTCAATTATATCAGTGCGAGATATGTAACATTTGTACTAGTGTTTCAATTATATCAGTGTGATATATGTAACATTTGTACTAGTGTTTCAATTATATCAGTGTGAGATACGTAGTATTTGTACTAGTGTTTCAATTATATCAGTGTGATATATGTAAAATTTGTATTAGTGTTTCAATTATATCAGTGTGAGATATGTAAAATTTGTACTAGTGTTTCAATTATATCAGTGTGAGATATGTAGTATTTGTACTAGTGTTTCAATTATATCAGTGTGATATAAGTAACATTTGTACTAGTGTTTCAATTATATCAGTGTGAGATATGTATCAGTGTGAGATTTGCGTTCGTTGGCTAAATGTGTGGTGGGTGAGAACAGCGAAAGCTCCCGCTGGGTTGCTTGTCAATTTCTTTGCGGTTTGCCAACTACAACGGAGAACACGGTGAGAGCCATGCACGGAGCTTCACTTGAGCTTGACAATTTACTGAGTTGTGCTAAGCAGGTGGTTGCTGGCAAAGCAGGTGAGACAGATATTACACACAATGTGCATGCCTATTCCGCCTCCAGTTCAAGGAGATTGATATGCTTTGAGTGCCAACAAGAGGGTCACATTGCCTGAAATTGCCCAATTCGTAGAAAACGACAGCAAGTGTGCTTCAACTGAGGCGCGTCCGGTCACACTGCAAACAACTGTCGCAAGTCGGAAAACTTGCGAGGGGGGCCGGCTCAATCTTCAGCGTAAGAACCTGTCGACCCCCCGATAATTCCAGGTTGTTGATAAAGGTGTGGTGTGATGATGTGAAACGACCTATGTCCGTTCTCGTCGACACTGGCAGTACGAACTCCATTGTCATGACGAAATCAATCTTACGTATGGTACCAGAGCAAAAATGTGCATTGAACCTGCAGTTGTTGAGTGGTGTAAGCGTTACCGCCAGTAAGAGCTTTATTCTAAAAAATGTTCGATTTTCTCCTGATGGTTGTGTTGAAATCAAATCGCTGCGCGTTTGGTTGTGCGATTCTAACTATCGTCCACCGTTTGACATTATTTTCGGTATGGATGCAATATTGGCAGCCGGTGGAATGAATGTTTCGCCAGATGGCAATGTGTCGTTTGGTGTGTCAAGTACGGGTGCACCGTGGGGATCTTGTCAGCAAAAGATTCCTTCACTTGATGCTGCAAAGCTGCGAGCTGCGATGCTGCGAGCTGCTGTGCTGCAGTCGACGCCAAACCACACAGGGACCTCCACATTGGAGATAGTGGATTGTGATTTCAAGGCATTCTTTGACGGGAGGAAGTGGATTGTGAACTGGTTCTGGGAGAATGAAGTACCCAATAGAAAAATCAATTGTGCGAACTATGCTATTAAGCCGACAGAAAAAGCTGCTTTTGAAGCCGAGGTTAATTCGTGGATCGAGGAAGGTGTACTCATTCCCTACGACGAGAAAATGCACGGTGTCATTGGAGCAAAATTGCCCTTGTTTGCAGTCAAACAGGAGAAGAAGGACAAAATCAGACCCGTGCTGGATTATAGGCGATTGAACTGTTATATTCGGAGTGCTCCTGGTATGGATTCGGCAGTGTGTGATGAAAAGCTCCGTAAGTGGAGGCGCATGGGCAGTGATGTGTCGATAATCGATTTGAAAAAAGCCTATCTCCAGATACATATGGCAACCGAACTACAAAGATATCAAGTGGTGGAATTTATGGGGAAGCAGTATACCATGACCAGGCTGGGTTTTGGACTATCAATCGGTCCCAAAGTCATGACGGAAATACTGAAGAAAGTTTTTCTCAAAGACGATTTTGACACCAGTGGAGTTGACTTTTACATCGACGATGTGATAGTGGATAAATCTCGTGTAAGACCAGAACAAGTTGTTCAGCATCTGCAAAAGTATGGTTTGATCACAAAAAGTCCTTGCGATCTGAACGGTGCCAGAGTACTCGGACTCAAAGTGGAAACCAAGCCATCTGGAGTACAGTGGCAACGAGATGGTGATGTTCCCGTTGTGCCAGATGTTTTGACAAAAAGGTCTCTGTTTTCATTGTGCGGCAAGTGGATCGGCCACTATCCTATAGCCGGTTGGCTTCGAGTCGTATGTGGACTAATCAAGCGGCGCGCGTCTGAAGGCTTAGAAAACAAGTCGAATGCGCATTGGGATGCAGAAGTAGATGAACATACTGCAGTAATTATTAAATCAATTGCCGACGAAGTGCAACATCGAGATCCGGTACGTGGTTTTTGGTGTGCTGAGGATCGCCGACCCAGGATATGGGTCGATGCCAGTAACATCGCCACTGGCGTTGTTCTTACAGTGGATGAAAAACCAGTGGAAGATGGTTGCTGGCTGAGGAAGCCGAACGACTCTTCGCATATTAACGTGGCTGAGTTAGACGCGGCGGTTAAAGGAATAAGTTTGTGCTTGAAGTGGGGATTCCGAAAAGCTGAGTTGATAACCGATTCGTCTGTCGTTCATGGTTGGCTGACCAGCGCGGTTCATAATACACATCGGATTCGAACACACGGCATGTCCGAAATGCTGATCCGCAGACGACTGGATGTAATCCGTGAATTGCTGGCATCGTTTTCACTGGAACTGCATGTGAGACAAGTAGACAGCAAAGAAAACATCGCCGACGCCATGACACGTCCACCCCGTTTCCTGCCGTTACTGTCTTCTGGTTCAACAAGTGGATGTTACGCTCTAACCAGGGATGAGCGCGAGGTCATACAAGGGATCCACGATAGCAGTGGGCACATGGGTGTACAGCGTACAAAGGAACTCGTTTCAAATGTGTTTCCATCTGTGAGTTCTATTGAGGTGGACGAGGCGATACGTCATTGCGAATCATGTCGTCGGATAGATCCGGTAAATCGCACAAAGAATCATCATGGCTCACTCAGTGTTCCCGCCGTATGGAGAAGACTTGCAATAGATATTACGTACTACAACCATGCCACGTACTTGTCCATCATCGACTGCTGTTCTAGGTTTACTATCTGGAGAAAATTGAGCAATGAAAATGCTGCGTCGGTGGTTGCCGCTCTGGAGAGTGTATTCGTTGATTTTGGTCCACCCTGTAGCGTTTTATCCGATAATGCGCCGGTATTTCTCAGTACTGAGTTCTCCAGCCTTCTGCACGAGTGGGAGGTTTATCATGAAAAGTCGTGTGCATATCGTCATCAAGGAAATGGCATATGTGAACGTGTACATCGCACTATCAAACGAATGGCGTCCAGAACAGGATGCACAATCGGTAAATCAGTTTTTTACTACAACGCGACGACAAGTCAATCTACCAGTGAGACGCCATTTGCAAGTGTTTTCAGAGCCGCACCGCAACTACCGAGAATACGCCGAAGTCGTGTTCTGACATCTACCAAGTTACGTCAAACTTGGACGAATTCGTGCCGTCGTGATGGAGTTTCATGCATGTACAAACCTGGTGACATGGTATTTCTACGCCCACCGGATGGTCGCTGCACTACAAAATGGACAGGACCGCATCGAGTGGAAAGTGCGAATAGATGGACAGTAAATATTGGTGATGGTGTCAAGAGACATGTGTCGCATGTTCGTCCAGTGGGACGTTCGTCAGCCGCACGGATCAGCCGCACGATCGTGTCTTCTGTTCCCATACAACATTCCTATGGATCCAGTGCTGACAGCGAAGATACGGCACGGAATGTAGTTTCACTACAGGACTCAAACGTTCGTGATGAAGTCCCTGCTACTGGGCGGTACAATTTTCGTGAGCGGGCCAACTTGAGGCGACCTGCTCGTTATCGGTCGTAGTGTACGATTATATTCCTGTGTGTATTGTTCATTTGATCATTTGTTCAGTTGATGTTTATGTTACAACGTGTTTTTGGGAAATTTTCCAAGTTTGTGGTGATATTCCTTTGCTGACTCGGGGGAGTGTTAGAGTTGATTAAAGAGTCAGCAAGCTACTGTGGTAAAGAGCGCGTGTGCATCGCTGTGCGATACCGCGTTTCAAGTAACGGCGTCCCCATGAGACAACGTTAGGTGCGATGTCCTTGTCAAGGCCAAAGGCGAGCAGAGTTTGTTCGGTGATCGGCGGTGATCGTGCGTGCGCTGTCTGTGCGTTGTGATTTGTGTGACATAGTCTGTGTGTGTTACTATTTGTGTGTGTTTATATATACAGTCTGTCTTACACTAACATTTGTACTAGTGTTTAAATTATATCAGTGCGAGATATGTAACATTTGTACTAGTGTTTCAATTATATCAGTGTGATATATGTAACATTTGTACTAGTGATTCAATTATATCAGTGTGATATATGTAACATTTGTACTAGTGTTTCAATTATATCAGTGTGATATATGTAACATTTGTACTAGTGTTTCAATTATATCAGTGTGATATATGTAACATTTGTAATAGTGTTTCAATTATATCAGTGTGATATATGTAACATTTGTACTAGTGTTTCAATTATATCAGTGTGATATATGTAACATTTGTACTAGTGTTTCAATTATATCAGTGCGAGATATGTAACATTTGTACTAGTGTTTCAATAATATCAGTGTGAGATATGTAACATTTGTACTAGTGTTTCAATTATATCAGTGTGATATATGTAACATTTGTACTAGTGTTTCAATTATATCAGTGTGAGATACGTAGTATTTGTACTAGTGTTTCAATTATATCAGTGTGATATATGTAAAATTTGTACTAGTGTTTCAATTATATCAGTGTGAGATACGTAACATTTGTACTAGTGTTTCAATTATATCAGTGTGAGATATGTAACATTTGTACTAGTGTTTCAATTATATCAGTGTGAGATATGTAAAATTTGTACTAGTGTTTCAATTATATCAGTGTGAGATATGTAACATTTGTACTAGTGTTTCAATTATATCAGTGTGATATATGTAACATTTGCTCTAGCGTTTCAATAATATCAGTGTGATATACGTAACATTTGTACTAGTGTTTCAATTATATCAGTGTGAGATATGTAACATTTGTACTAGTGTTTCAATTATATCAGTGTGAGATATGTAACATTTGTACTAGTGTTTCAATTATATCAGTGTGAGATACGTAGTATTTATACTAGTGTTTCAATTATATCAGTGTGATATATGTAACATTTGTACTAGTGTTTCAATTATATCAGTGTGATATATGTAACATTTGTACTAGTGTTTCAATTATATCAGTGTGAGTTATGTAACATTTGTACTGGTGTTTCAATTATATCAGTGTGATATATGTAACATTTGTACTAGTGTTTCAATTATATCAGTATTAGATATGTAGTATTTGTACTAGTGTTTCAATTATATCAGTGTGAGATACGTAGTATTTTTACTAGTGTTTCAATTATATCAGTGTGATATATGTAGTATTTGTACTAGTGTTTCAATTATATCAGTTTGAGATACGTAGTATTTGTACTAGTGTTTCAATTATATCAGTGTGATATATGTAAAATTTGTACTAGTGTTTCAATTATATCAGTGTGAGATACATAGTATTTGTACTAGTGTTTCAATTATATCAGTGTGATATATGTAAAATTTGTACTAGTGTTTCAATTATATCAGTGTGAGATACGTAACATTTGTACTAGTGTTTCAATTATATCAGTGTGAGATATGTAACATTTGTACTAGTGTTTCAATTATATCAGTGTGAGATATGTAACATTTGTACTAGTGTTTCAATTATATCAGTGTGATATATGTAGTATTTGTACTAGTGTTTCAATTATATCAGTGTGATATATGTAACATTTGTACTAGTGTTTCAATTATATCAGTGTGAGATATGTAACATTTGTACTAGTGTTTCAATTATATCAGTGTGATATATGTAACATTTGTACTAGTGTTTCAATTATATCAGTGTGATATATGTAACATTTGTACTAGTGTTTCAATTATATCAGTGTGATATATGTAACATTTGTACTAGTGTTTCAATTATATCAGTGTGATATATGTAACATTTGTACTAGTGTTTCAATTATATCAGTGCGAGATATGTAACATTTGTACTAGTGTTTCAATTATATCAGTGTGATATATGTAACATTTGTACTAGTGTTTCAATTATATCAGTGTGAGATACGTAGTATTTGTACTAGTGTTTCAATTATATCAGTGTGATATATGTAAAATTTGTACTAGTGTTTCAATTATATCAGTGTGAGATATGTAAAATTTGTACTAGTGTTTCAATTATATCAGTGTGATATATGTAACATTTGTACTAGTGTTTCAATTATATCAGTGTGATATATGTAACATTTGTACTAGTGTCTCAATTATATCAGTGTGAGATATGTAACATTTGTACTAGTGTTTCAATTATATCAGTGTGATATATGTAACATTTGTACTAGTGATTCAATTATATCAGTGTGAGATATGTAACATTTGTACTAGTGTTTCAATTATATCAGTGTGATATATGTAACATTTGTACTAGTGTTTCAATTATATCAGTGTGATATATGTAACATTTGTACTAGTGTTTCAATTATATCAGTGTGATATATGTAACATTTGTACTAGTGTTTCAATTATATCAGTGCGAGATATGTAACATTTGTACTAGTGTTTCAATAATATCAGCGTGATATACGTAACATTTGTACTAGTGTTTCAATGATATCAGTGTGAGATACGTAGTATTTGTACTAGTGTTTCAATTATATCAGTGTGATATATGTAACATTTGTAATAGTGCTTCAATTATATCAGTGTGAGATACGTAACATTTGTACTAGTGTTTCAATTATATCAGTGTGAGATATGTAACATTTGTACTAGTGTTTCAATTATATCAGTGTGAGATACGTAGTATTTGTACTAGTGTTTCAATTATATCAGTGTGAGATACGTAGTATTTGTACTAGTGTTTCAATTATATCAGTGTGAGATACGTAGTATTTGTACTAGTGTTTCAATTATATCAGTGTGATATATGTAGTATTTGTACTAGTGTTTCAATTATATCAGTGTGATATAAGTAACATTTGTACTAGTGTTTCAATTATATCAGTGTGAGATATGTAACATTTGTACTAGTGTTTCAATTATATCAGTGTGATATATGTAACATTTGTACTAGTGTTTCAATTATATCAGTGTGATATATGTAACATTTGTACTAGTGTTTCAATTATATCAGTGTGAGATATGTAGTATTTGTACTAGTGTTTCAATTATATCAGTGTGAGATATGTAACATTTGTACTAGTGTTTCAATTATATCAGTGTGATATATGTAGTATTTGTACTAGTGTTTCAATTATATCAGTGTGAGATATGTAACATTTGTACTAGTGTTTCAAAAATATCAGTGTGAGATATGTAACATTTGTACTAGTGTTTCAATTATATCAGTGTGATACACGTAACATTTGTAATAGTGTTTCAATTATATCAGTGTGAAATATTTAACATTTGTACTAGTGTTTTAATTATATCAGTGTGAGATATGTAACATTTGTACTAGTGTTTCAATTATATCAGTGTGAGATACGTAACATTTGTACTAGTGTTTCAATTATATCAGTGTGAGATATGTAACATTTGTACTAGTGTTTTAATTATATCAGTGTGAGATATGTAACATTTGTACTAGTGTTTCAATTACATCAGTGTGAGATACGTAGTATTTGTACTAGTGTTTCAATTATATCAGTGTGATATATGTAACATTTGTACTAGTGTTTCAATTATATCAACAAAAAAAGGGCCACAAAAAACCTCGACCAAAAACACCTTTTTTGAAGTTTCATGTCTTCTTTCAAGAGTAGCCTAAGTGTAGCCTAAGTGTAGCCTAAGTGTAACCAAAGTGTAGCCTAAGTCTAGGTTAAGTGGAGCCCAAGTGTAGTTTAAGTGTAGCGCAATAAATTTTTTGTTGGCCTCTTTTAGTGCATCTCTTGGTTATGAGGAGTTGAGGACCCCCAGAGCCCCCCTTCTAGATCCGCCAGTGGTATTATTCATTCCCGAGCGCAGATATTTGCTGCTGGTAAACAAACAGTTATTCACTCGTATTTTCCGTCTTGAAATATTTAAGCTTAAAGGTCTCAAGTGACAGCTGATATACGGGAAGAAGTCGAAGCTTATGAACACACAGGCGTGTCCCGTGCAGCTCGCTGCCACCGTAGAACCGACCCTTTCCACGCTATGACGCCACAAGGACGGAAGACGTATTAGAGCAGGCCACCTCCCCAGAATTCATGATACAACACATGAATGATATCTGGAACCATCATTTACTGCTGGGTGGACAGGTGCTGTTGGATTATATAATTCGTCCATGGAAAAATCGCTAAAACGTTTATTTCGCTTCAACCACAGTTGATGCAATACCAATAAACATGTGTGTGTATGTGTGTATATGTGTGTGTGTGTTAGTATTAGTAGTGTGTGTGTGTGTTAGTGTTAGTAGTGTTTGTTTGTGTGTGTTAGTGTTAGTAGTGTTAGTGTTAGTAGTGTTAGTGTTAGTGTTAGTAGTGTTAGTGTTAGTGTTAGTAGTGTTAGTGTCGTAGTGATGGGGTCGGAACAGAGTTCATTAACCGCTGATACACGGTCTGTGCTCGGAGAGACAGATGAGGTCATTGACATGACGGCCACATCTCCAGACAGCAGCATCTGCTCAGATCATCTACCTATGCATCACGTGCGACCTATCGGATCAGGTGACATTGTCACGTGACCAGGTCATACTATCACTTCATCAGGTCATCACAATTAGTATTGATAAAACACACACACCCACCCACACACATATTTGTCCTGTTGTGTTCTTTACTGCCCCACCTGTGACAACCCCTCCATTTCACACCGGTGGAAAATTTCTCTCTTGTTACGCACCACTGGTCTTACGAGCTAATCAAAATGAGCCGAAAATTCAGACTGGTTTTACAGACAAAATATGTTCCATATTAGTATAGTGTCAACTGTGTGTGTGTGTGTGTATGTATGTGTGTGTGTATGTATGTGTGTGTGTGATACAATAAGGTAATTGGCGAATGCAATTTTATAACAGTTAATGAAGTAATATAATGCAAAACACTTAACTCGTGACTCAAAAGTACATCAAACAGTAACATCTCTGCAACAACCTGTCTCTGTGTGTATGTGTGTGTTTGGGTGTAATTTGTGTGTGTGTGGGGGTAATTATAAGGTGCAATTTTCTCTTTGCTCTCTCCCTCTCTCTCCTTCTTTTAGTTTGTGAATGTGTGTGCGTATGTGTGTGTTTGTGTCCTAGAGACCTTCGTGGCTTAGGGCGCTATATTTATATCTACCTAATATAATGTGTGTGTGTCAGGTGAAGAGGGTAGTGAGCGAGTGAGACGTTTCCGCAGTGTTCAGCGTCAATTCCGCTCGACAATCAGGTCCAAACTGCAGTCATCTTCCTTGTCATCGACTGTGGCGCTCCCTGGTGTTGTGGTGGTGAACTCAGCCCCTTCTTCGTCGTCGACGCTGAGTCAACAAGAACACTTGGGTAATGATGCAGAACTGGCCCGACTGCAGGTGACCTCACATTATATGCACGAGTTCATCGACAAATTGTTGATCAGCTCCGATCTCCGACATTTTGCGTGTTTCTGTAAACCTGATGTGTGGATATGTAGATGTGTAGATATGTGGGTGTATTGATGTGTTGATGTGTTGATGTGTGGATGTGAAGATATGTGGATGTGTAGATATGTGGGTGTATTGATGTGTTGATGTGTTGATTTGTGGATGTGAAGATATGTGGATGTGTAGATATGTGGGTGTATTGATGTGTTGATGTGTTGATTTGTGGATGTGTAGATGTGAATATATGTAGATGTGTGGATATATATATATCTATATATATAAAATAGATCCTCTGTCTGTGTGTGTGTGTGTGTGTGTGTGTGTGTGTGTGTGTGTGTGTGTGTGTGTGTGTGTGTGTGTGTGTTTATCTGTCCCACCCTCCTTGGTCCATTTTCTGCAAGCTGCTATTCGGTAACCACTTGGTGTACCCGCTAACAATTTATACCATCACGTTGGAAATTTTTTTTGTTTACACTTTTGGCTAATTTCTAAATTTTAAAATTAAAACAAAAAAAAGTTCTAGCGGTGAAAAGACAAAATGAACCCTGAAAAATTCGAAAATTTTGGTCAATATTCCGCCATCTACTCCTTATAAACCATAAATGGTACAGCTATACGAAATATATCACTGTGTAGAAAATTTTCTGAACTACTTGTTAGGCTATAATTCAAATTCTAAAATTAAATAAAAAATATGTAAAAATGACAAAATTACAATCTACATTCATAATTTCATTTTAACTTAAGGCGACCAATTTTATTTACTTTTTTCTCTATTTCTCAACAAATAAATATCACACATCTAAATAAATAATACCATCATGCTGGGAATTTTGTTTTCTACAACACGGTATAATTTTTAATTTTCCAAAGTGTATTAAAAAAAATTTACGGCGGTTTGAAGTCAAAATGAAGAATAAGTGTAACACTTAGGTAACACTTAGAGTACACATAGGTAACACTTAGGGCACACTTAGGTAACACTTAGGGCACACTTAGGTAACACTTAGGGCACACTTAGGTAACACTTAGGGCACACTTAGGTAACAGTTAGGGCACACATAGGTAACACTTAGGGCACACTTAGGTAATACTTAGGGCACACTTAGGTAACACTTAGGTAACACTTAGGTAACACTTGGGTAACACTTGGGTAACACTTGGGTAACACTTAGGTAACACTTAGGTAACACTTAGGGCACACTTAGGTAACACTTAGGGTACACTTAGGTAACACTTAGGGCACACTTAGGGCACACTTAGGTAACACTTAGGGCACACTTAGGGCACACTTAGGTAACACTTAGGGCACACTTAGGTAACACTTAGGTAACACTTAGGGCACACTTAGGTAACACTTAGGGCATACTTAGGTAACACTTAGGGCACACTTAGGTAACACTTAGGGCACACTTAGGTAACACTTAAGGCACACTTAGGTAACACTTAGGTAACACTTAGGTAACACTTAGGTAACACTTAGGTAACACTTAGGTAACACTTAGGTAACACTTAGGTAACACTTAGGTAACACTTAGGGCACACTTAGGTAACACTTAGGTAACACTTAGGTAACACTTAGGTAACACTTAGGTAACACTTAGGTAACACTTTGGGCACACTTAGGTAACACTTAGGGCACACTTAGGTAACACTTAGGTAACACTTAGGTAACACTTAGGTAACACTTAGGTAACACTTAGGGCACACTTAGGTAACACTTAGGGCACACTTAGGTAACAGTTAGGGCACACTTGGGTAACACTTGGGTAACACTTGGGTAACACTTAGGTAACACTTAGGTAACACTTAGGTAACACTTAGGTAACACTTAGGTAACACTTAGGGCACACTTAGGTAACACTTAGGGCACACTTAGGTAACACTTAGGGCACACTTAGGTAACACTTAGGGCACACTTAGGTAACACTTAGGGCACACTTAGGTAACACTTAGGGCTCACTTAGGTAACACTTAGGGCACACTTAGGTAACACTTAGGGCACACTTAGGTAACACTTAGGTAACACTTAGGTAACACTTAGGTAACACTTACGGCACACTTAGGTAACACTTAGGTAACACTTAGGTAACACTTAGGTAACACTTAGGTAACACTTAGGTAACACTTAGGTAACACTTAGGTAACACTTAGGTAACACTTTGGGCACACTTTGGTAACACTTAGGTAACACTTAGGTAACACTTAGGTAGCACTTAGGTAACACTTAGGTAACACTTAGGTAACACTTAGGTAACACTTAGGTAACACTTAGGTAACACTTAGGGCACACTTAGGTAACACTTAGGGTACACTTAGGTAACACTTAGGGCACACTTAGGTAACACTTAGGTAACACTTAGGTAACACTTAGGTAACACTTTGGGCACACTTAGGTAACACTTAGGTAACACTTAGGGCACACTTAGGGCACACTTAGGTAACACTTAGGGCACACTTAGGTAACACTTAGGGCACACTTAGGTAACACTTAGGGCACACTTAGGTAACACTTAGGGCACACTTAGGTAACACTTAGGGCTCACTTAGGTAACACTTAGGGCACACTTAGGTAACACTTAGGGCACACTTAGGTAACACTTAGGTAACACTTAGGTAACACTTAGGTAACACTTAGGGTACACTTAGGTAACACTTAGGTAACACTTAGGTAACACTTAGGTAACACTTAGGTAACACTTAGGTAACACTTAGGTAACACTTAGGTAACACTTAGGTAACACTTTGGGCACACTTTGGTAACACTTAGGTAACACTTAGGGCACACTTAGGTAACACTTAGGTAACACTTAGGTAACACTTAGGTAACACTTAGGTAACACTTAGGTAACACTTAGGGCACACTTAGGTAACACTTAGGTAACACTTAGGTAACACTTAGGTAACACTTAGGTAACACTTAGGTAACACTTAGGTAACACTTAGGTAACACTTAGGTAACACTTTGGGCACACTTAGGTAACACTTAGGTAACACTTAGGGCACACTTAGGTAACACTTAGGTAACACTTAGGTAACACTTAGTTAACACTTAGGTAACACTTGGGTAACACTTAGGTAACACTTAGGTAACACTTAGGTAACACTTAGGTAACACTTAGGTAACACTTAGGGCACACTTAGGTAACACTTAGGGCACACTTAGGTAACACTTAGGTAACACTTAGGGCACACTTAGGTAACACTTAGGGCTCACTTAGGTAACACTTAGGGCACACTTAGGTAACACTTAGGGCACACTTAGGTAACACTTAGGTAACACTTAGGTAACACTTAGGTAACACTTACGGCACACTTAGGTAACACTTAGGGCACACTTAGGTAACACTTAGGGCACACTTAGGTAACACTTAGGTAACACTTAGGTAACACTTAGGTAACACTTAGGGCACACTTAGGTAACACTTAGGTAACACTTAGGTAACACTTAGGTAACACTTAGGTAACACTTAGGTAACACTTAGGTAACACTTAGGTAACACTTAGGTAACACTTAGGTAACACTTTGGGCACACTTTGGTAACACTTAGGTAACACTTAGGGCACACTTAGGTAACACTTAGGTAACACTTAGGTAACACTTAGGTAACACTTAGGTAACGCTTAGGTAACACTTAGGGTACACTTAGGTAACACTTAGGGCACACTTAGGTAACACTTAGGTAACACTTAGGTAACACTTAGGTAACACTTAGGGTACACTTAGGTAACACTTAGGGTACACTTAGGGTACACTTAGGGTACACTTAGGGTACACTTAGGTAACACTTAGGGCACACTTAGGTAACACTTAGGGCGCACTTAGGTAACACTTAGGGCACACTTAGGTAACACTTAGGTAACACTTAGGTAACACTTAGGTAACACTTACGGCACACTTAGGTAACACTTAGGTAACACTTAGGTAACACTTAGGTAACACTTAGGTAACACTTAGGTAACACTTAGGTAACACTTTGGGCACACTTTGGTAACAGTTAGGGCACACATAGGTAACACTTAGGGCACACTTAGGTAATACTTAGGGCACACTTAGGTAACACTTAGGTAACACTTGGGTAACACTTGGGTAACACTTGGGTAACACTTAGGTAACACTTAGGTAACACTTAGGGCACACTTAGGTAACACTTAGGGTACACTTAGGTAACACTTAGGTAACACTTAGGGCACACTTAGGGCACACTTAGGTAACACTTAGGGCACACTTAGGTAACACTTAGGGCACACTTAGGTAACACTTAGGGCACACTTAGGTAACACTTAGGGCACACTTAGGTAACACTTAGGGCTCACTTAGGTAACACTTAGGGCACACTTAGGTAACACTTAGGGCACACTTAGGTAACACTTAGGGCACACTTAGGTAACACTTAGGTAACACTTAGGTAACACTTAGGGCACACTTAGGTAACACTTAGGGCACACTTAGGTAACAGTTAGGGCACACTTGGGTAACACTTGGGTAACACTTGGGTAACACTTAGGTAACACTTAGGTAACACTTAGGTAACACTTAGGTAACACTTAGGGCACACTTAGGTAACACTTAGGGCACACTTAGGTAACACTTAGGGCACACTTAGGTAACACTTAGGGCACACTTAGGTAACACTTAGGGCACACTTAGGTAACACTTAGGGCACACTTAGGTAACACTTAGGGCTCACTTAGGTAACACTTAGGGCACACTTAGGTAACACTTAGGGCACACTTAGGTAACACTTAGGTAACACTTAGGTAACACTTACGGCACACTTAGGTAACACTTAGGTAACACTTAGGTAACACTTAGGTAACACTTAGGTAACACTTAGGTAACACTTAGGTAACACTTAGGTAACACTTAGGTAACACTTTGGGCACACTTTGGTAACACTTTGGTAACACTTAGGTAACACTTAGGTAGCACTTAGGTAACACTTAGGTAACACTTAGGTAACACTTAGGTAACACTTAGGTAACACTTAGGTAACACTTAGGGCACACTTAGGTAACACTTAGGGTACACTTAGGTAACACTTAGGGCACACTTAGGTAACACTTAGGTAACACTTAGGTAACACTTAGGTAACACTTAGGTAACACTTTGGGCACACTTAGGTAACACTTAGGGCACACTTAGGGCACACTTAGGGCACACTTAGGTAACACTTAGGGCACACTTAGGTAACACTTAGGGCACACTTAGGTAACACTTAGGGCACACTTAGGGCACACTTAGGTAACACTTAGGGCTCACTTAGGTAACACTTAGGGCACACTTAGGTAACACTTAGGGCACACTTAGGTAACACTTAGGTAACACTTAGGTAACACTTAGGTAACACTTAGGTAACACTTAGGGTACACTTAGGTAACACTTAGGTAACACTTAGGTAACACTTAGGTAACACTTAGGTAACACTTAGGTAACACTTAGGTAACACTTTGGGCACACTTTGGTAACACTTAGGTAACACTTAGGGCACACTTAGGTAACACTTAGGTAACACTTAGGTAACACTTAGGTAACACTTAGGTAACACTTAGGTAACACTTAGGGCACACTTAGGTAACACTTAGGTAACACTTAGGTAACACTTAGGTAACACTTAGGTAACACTTAGGTAACACTTAGGTAACACTTAGGTAACACTTAGGTAACACTTTGGGCACACTTAGGGCACACTTAGGTAACACTTAGGTAACACTTAGGTAACACTTAGGTAACACTTAGGTAACACTTAGGTAACACTTAGTTAACACTTAGGTAACACTTGGGTAACACTTAGGTAACACTTAGGTAACACTTAGGTAACACTTAGGTAACACTTAGGGCACACTTAGGTAACACTTAGGGCACACTTAGGTAACACTTAGGTAACACTTAGGGCACACTTAGGTAACACTTAGGGCTCACTTAGGTAACACTTAGGGCACACTTAGGTAACACTTAGGGCACACTTAGGTAACACTTAGGTAACACTTAGGTAACACTTAGGTAACACTTACGGCACACTTAGGTAACACTTAGGGCACACTTAGGTAACACTTAGGGCACACTTAGGTAACACTTAGGGCACACTTAGGTAACACTTAGGTAACACTTAGGTAACACTTAGGTAACACTTAGGGCACACTTAGGTAACACTTAGGTAACACTTAGGTAACACTTAGGTAACACTTAGGTAACACTTAGGTAACACTTAGGTAACACTTAGGTAACACTTAGGTAACACTTAGGTAACACTTTGGGCACACTTTGGTAACACTTAGGTAACACTTAGGGCACACTTAGGTAACACTTAGGTAACACTTAGGTAACACTTAGGTAACACTTAGGTAACGCTTAGGTAACACTTAGGGTACACTTAGGTAACACTTAGGGCACACTTAGGTAACACTTAGGTAACACTTAGGTAACACTTAGGTAACACTTAGGGTACACTTAGGTAACACTTAGGGTACACTTAGGGTACACTTAGGGTACACTTAGGGTACACTTAGGTAACACTTAGGGCACACTTAGGTAACACTTAGGTAACACTTAGGTAACACTTAGGTAACACTTAGGTAACACTTAGGTAACACTTAGGTAACACTTAGGTAACACTTAGGGCACACTTAGGTAACACTTAGGGCACACTTAGGTAACACTTAGGTAACACTTAGGGCACACTTAGGTAACACTTAGGGCTCACTTAGGTAACACTTAGGGCACACTTAGGTAACACTTAGGGCACACTTAGGTAACACTTAGGTAACACTTAGGTAACACTTAGGTAACACTTACGGCACACTTAGGTAACACTTAGGGCACACTTAGGTAACACTTAGGGCACACTTAGGTAACACTTAGGTAACACTTAGGTAACACTTAGGTAACACTTAGGGCACACTTAGGTAACACTTAGGTAACACTTAGGTAACACTTAGGTAACACTTAGGTAACACTTAGGTAACACTTAGGTAACACTTAGGTAACACTTAGGTAACACTTAGGTAACACTTTGGGCACACTTTGGTAACACTTAGGTAACACTTAGGGCACACTTAGGTAACACTTAGGTAACACTTAGGTAACACTTAGGTAACACTTAGGTAACGCTTAGGTAACACTTAGGGTACACTTAGGTAACACTTAGGGCACACTTAGGTAACACTTAGGTAACACTTAGGTAACACTTAGGTAACACTTAGGGTACACTTAGGTAACACTTAGGGTACACTTAGGGTACACTTAGGGTACACTTAGGGTACACTTAGGTAACACTTAGGGCACACTTAGGTAACACTTAGGGCGCACTTAGGTAACACTTAGGGCACACTTAGGTAACACTTAGGTAACACTTAGGTAACACTTAGGTAACACTTACGGCACACTTAGGTAACACTTAGGTAACACTTAGGTAACACTTAGGTAACACTTAGGTAACACTTAGGTAACACTTAGGTAACACTTTGGGCACACTTTGGTAACAGTTAGGGCACACATAGGTAACACTTAGGGCACACTTAGGTAATACTTAGGGCACACTTAGGTAACACTTAGGTAACACTTGGGTAACACTTGGGTAACACTTGGGTAACACTTAGGTAACACTTAGGTAACACTTAGGGCACACTTAGGTAACACTTAGGGTACACTTAGGTAACACTTAGGTAACACTTAGGGCACACTTAGGGCACACTTAGGTAACACTTAGGGCACACTTAGGTAACACTTAGGGCACACTTAGGTAACACTTAGGGCACACTTAGGTAACACTTAGGGCACACTTAGGTAACACTTAGGGCTCACTTAGGTAACACTTAGGGCACACTTAGGTAACACTTAGGGCACACTTAGGTAACACTTAGGGCACACTTAGGTAACACTTAGGTAACACTTAGGTAACACTTAGGGCACACTTAGGTAACACTTAGGGCACACTTAGGTAACAGTTAGGGCACACTTGGGTAACACTTGGGTAACACTTGGGTAACACTTAGGTAACACTTAGGTAACACTTAGGTAACACTTAGGTAACACTTAGGGCACACTTAGGTAACACTTAGGGCACACTTAGGTAACACTTAGGGCACACTTAGGTAACACTTAGGGCACACTTAGGTAACACTTAGGGCACACTTAGGTAACACTTAGGGCACACTTAGGTAACACTTAGGGCTCACTTAGGTAACACTTAGGGCACACTTAGGTAACACTTAGGGCACACTTAGGTAACACTTAGGTAACACTTAGGTAACACTTACGGCACACTTAGGTAACACTTAGGTAACACTTAGGTAACACTTAGGTAACACTTAGGTAACACTTAGGTAACACTTAGGTAACACTTAGGTAACACTTAGGTAACACTTTGGGCACACTTTGGTAACACTTTGGTAACACTTAGGTAACACTTAGGTAGCACTTAGGTAACACTTAGGTAACACTTAGGTAACACTTAGGTAACACTTAGGTAACACTTAGGTAACACTTAGGGCACACTTAGGTAACACTTAGGGTACACTTAGGTAACACTTAGGGCACACTTAGGTAACACTTAGGTAACACTTAGGTAACACTTAGGTAACACTTAGGTAACACTTTGGGCACACTTAGGTAACACTTAGGGCACACTTAGGGCACACTTAGGGCACACTTAGGTAACACTTAGGGCACACTTAGGTAACACTTAGGGCACACTTAGGTAACACTTAGGGCACACTTAGGGCACACTTAGGTAACACTTAGGGCTCACTTAGGTAACACTTAGGGCACACTTAGGTAACACTTAGGGCACACTTAGGTAACACTTAGGTAACACTTAGGTAACACTTAGGTAACACTTAGGGTACACTTAGGTAACACTTAGGTAACACTTAGGTAACACTTAGGTAACACTTAGGTAACACTTAGGTAACACTTAGGTAACACTTAGGTAACACTTTGGGCACACTTTGGTAACACTTAGGTAACACTTAGGGCACACTTAGGTAACACTTAGGTAACACTTAGGTAACACTTAGGTAACACTTAGGTAACACTTAGGTAACACTTAGGGCACACTTAGGTAACACTTAGGTAACACTTAGGTAACACTTAGGTAACACTTAGGTAACACTTAGGTAACACTTAGGTAACACTTAGGTAACACTTAGGTAACACTTAGGTAACACTTTGGGCACACTTAGGGCACACTTAGGTAACACTTAGGTAACACTTAGGTAACACTTAGGTAACACTTAGGTAACACTTAGGTAACACTTAGTTAACACTTAGGTAACACTTGGGTAACACTTAGGTAACACTTAGGTAACACTTAGGTAACACTTAGGTAACACTTAGGGCACACTTAGGTAACACTTAGGGCACACTTAGGTAACACTTAGGTAACACTTAGGGCACACTTAGGTAACACTTAGGGCTCACTTAGGTAACACTTAGGGCACACTTAGGTAACACTTAGGGCACACTTAGGTAACACTTAGGTAACACTTAGGTAACACTTAGGTAACACTTACGGCACACTTAGGTAACACTTAGGGCACACTTAGGTAACACTTAGGGCACACTTAGGTAACACTTAGGGCACACTTAGGTAACACTTAGGTAACACTTAGGTAACACTTAGGTAACACTTAGGGCACACTTAGGTAACACTTAGGTAACACTTAGGTAACACTTAGGTAACACTTAGGTAACACTTAGGTAACACTTAGGTAACACTTAGGTAACACTTAGGTAACACTTAGGTAACACTTTGGGCACACTTTGGTAACACTTAGGTAACACTTAGGGCACACTTAGGTAACACTTAGGTAACACTTAGGTAACACTTAGGTAACACTTAGGTAACGCTTAGGTAACACTTAGGGTACACTTAGGTAACACTTAGGGCACACTTAGGTAACACTTAGGTAACACTTAGGTAACACTTAGGTAACACTTAGGGTACACTTAGGTAACACTTAGGGTACACTTAGGGTACACTTAGGGTACACTTAGGGTACACTTAGGTAACACTTAGGGCACACTTAGGTAACACTTAGGGCGCACTTAGGTAACACTTAGGGCACACTTAGGTAACACTTAGGTAACACTTAGGTAACACTTAGGTAACACTTACGGCACACTTAGGTAACACTTAGGTAACACTTAGGTAACACTTAGGTAACACTTAGGTAACACTTAGGTAACACTTAGGTAACACTTAGGTAACACTTTGGGCACACTTTGGTAACACTTTGGTAACACTTAGGTAACACTTAGGTAACACTTAGGTAGCACTTAGGTAACACTTAGGTAACACTTAGGTAACACTTAGGTAACACTTAGGTAACACTTAGGTAACACTTAGGTAACACTTAGGTAACACTTAGGGCACACTTAGGTAACACTTAGGGTACACTTAGGTAACACTTAGGGCACACTTAGGTAACACTTAGGTAACACTTAGGTAACACTTAGGTAACACTTTGGGCACACTTAGGTAACACTTAGGGCACACTTAGGTAACACTTAGGTAACACTTAGGTAACACTTAGGTAACACTTAGGTAACACTTAGGTAACACTTAGGGCACACTTAGGTAACACTTAGGGCACACTTAGGTAACAGTTAGGGCACACTTGGGTAACACTTGGGTAACACTTGGGTAACACTTAGGTAACACTTAGGTAACACTTAGGTAACACTTAGGTAACACTTAGGGCACACTTAGGTAACACTTAGGGCACACTTAGGTAACACTTAGGGCACACTTAGGTAACACTTAGGGCACACTTAGGGCACACTTAGGTAACACTTAGGGCTCACTTAGGTAACACTTAGGGCACACTTAGGTAACACTTAGGGCACACTTAGGTAACACTTAGGTAACACTTAGGTAACACTTAGGGCACACTTAGGTAACACTTAGGTAACACTTAGGTAACACTTAGGTAACACTTAGGTAACACTTAGGTAACACTTAGGTAACACTTAGGTAACACTTAGGTAACACTTAGGTAACACTTAGGTAACACTTAGGTAACACTTAGGGCACACTTAGGTAACACTTAGGGCACACTTAGGTAACAGTTAGGGCACACTTGGGTAACACTTGGGTAACACTTGGGTAACACTTGGGTAACACTTGGGTAACACTTAGGTAACACTTAGGTAACACTTAGGTAACACTTAGGTAACACTTAGGTAACACTTAGGTAACACTTACGGCACACTTGGGTAACACTTAGGTAACACTTAGGTAACACTTAGGTAACACTTAGGTAACACTTAGGTAACACTTAGGTAACACTTTGGGCACACTTTGGTAACACTTTGGTAACACTTAGGTAACACTTAGGTAACACTTAGGTAGCACTTAGGTAACACTTAGGTAACACTTAGGTAACACTTAGGTAACACTTAGGTAACACTTAGGTAACACTTAGGTAACACTTAGGTAACACTTAGGTAACACTTAGGTAACACTTTGGGCACACTTAGGTAACACTTAGGTAACACTTAGGGCACACTTAGGTAACACTTAGGTAACACTTAGGTAACACTTAGTTAACACTTAGGTAACACTTAGGTAACACTTTGGGCACACTTTGGTAACACTTTGGTAACACTTAGGTAACACTTAGGTAACACTTAGGTAGCACTTAGGTAACACTTAGGTAACACTTAGGTAACACTTAGGTAACACTTAGGTAACACTTAGGTAACACTTAGGTAACACTTAGGGCACACTTAGGTAACACTTAGGGTACACTTAGGGCACACTTAGGGCACACTTAGGTAACACTTAGGTAACACTTAGGTAACACTTAGGTAACACTTAGGTAACACTTAGGTAACACTTAGGTAACACTTAGGTAACACTTAGGTAACACTTTGGGCACCCTTTGGTAACACTTTGGTAACACTTAGGTAACACTTAGGTAACACTTAGGTAGCACTTAGGTAACACTTAGGTAACACTTAGGTAACACTTAGGTAACACTTAGGTAACACTTAGGTAACACTTAGGTAACACTTAGGTAACACTTAGGGCACACTTAGGTAACACTTAGGGTACACTTAGGTAACACTTAGGGCACACTTAGGTAACACTTAGGTAACACTTAGGTAACACTTAGGTAACACTTTGGGCACACTTAGGTAACACTTAGGGCACACTTAGGTAACACTTAGGTAACACTTAGGTAACACTTAGGTAACACTTAGGTAACACTTAGGTAACACTTAGGGCACACTTAGGTAACACTTAGGGCACACTTAGGTAACAGTTAGGGCACACTTGGGTAACACTTGGGTAACACTTAGGTAACACTTAGGTAACACTTAGGTAACACTTAGGTAACACTTAGGTAACACTTAGGTAACACTTAGGTAACACTTACGGCACACTTAGGTAACACTTAGGTAACACTTAGGTAACACTTAGGTAACACTTAGGTAACACTTAGGTAACACTTTGGGCACACTTTGGTAACACTTTGGTAACACTTAGGTAACACTTAGGTAACACTTAGGTAGCACTTAGGTAACACTTAGGTAACACTTAGGTAACACTTAGGTAACACTTAGGTAACACTTAGGTAACACTTAGGTAACACTTAGGTAACACTTAGGTAACACTTAGGTAACACTTAGGTAACACTTAGGTAACACTTTGGGCACACTTAGGTAACACTTAGGGAACACTTAGGGCACACTTAGGTAACACTTAGGTAACACTTAGGTAACACTTAGTTAACACTTAGGTAACACTTAGGTAACACTTAGGGCACACTTAGGTAACACTCAGGGCACACTTAGGTAACACTTAGGGCACACTTAGGTAACAGTTAGGGCACACTTGGGTAACACTTGGGTAACACTTGGGTAACACTTAGGTAACACTTAGGTAACACTTAGGTAACACTTAGGTAACACTTAGGTAACACTTAGGGCACACTTAGGTAACACTTAGGGCACACTTAGGTAACACTTAGGTAACACTTAGGGCACACTTAGGTAACACTTAGGTAACACTTAGGGCACACTTAGGTAACACTTAGGTAACACTTAGGGCACACTTAGGTAACACTTAGGGCTCACTTAGGTAACACTTAGGGCACACTTAGGTAACACTTAGGGCACACTTAGGTAACACTTAGGTAACACTTAGGTAACACTTAGGTAACACTTAGGGCACACTTAGGTAACACTTAGGTAACACTTAGGTAACACTTAGGTAACACTTAGGTAACACTTAGGTAACACTTAGGTAACACTTAGGTAACACTTAGGTAACACTTAGGTAACACTTAGGTAACACTTAGGTAACACTTAGGTAACACTTAGGTAACACTTACGGCACACTTAGGTAACACTTAGGTAACACTTAGGGCACACTTAGGTAACACTTAGGTAACACTTAGGTAACACTTAGTTAACACTTAGGTAACACTTAGGTAACACTTTGGGCACACTTTGGTAACACTTTGGTAACACTTAGGTAACACTTAGGTAACACTTAGGTAGCACTTAGGTAACACTTAGGTAACACTTAGGTAACACTTAGGTAACACTTAGGTAACACTTAGGTAACACTTAGGTAACACTTAGGGCACACTTAGGTAACACTTAGGGTACACTTAGGGCACACTTAGGGCACACTTAGGTAACACTTAGGTAACACTTAGGTAACACTTAGGTAACACTTAGGTAACACTTAGGTAACACTTAGGTAACACTTAGGTAACACTTAGGTAACACTTAGGTAACACTTTGGGCACACTTTGGTAACACTTTGGTAACACTTAGGTAACACTTAGGTAACACTTAGGTAGCACTTAGGTAACACTTAGGTAACACTTAGGTAACACTTAGGTAACACTTAGGTAACACTTAGGTAACACTTAGGTAACACTTAGGTAACACTTAGGTAACACTTAGGGCACACTTAGGTAACACTTAGGGTACACTTAGGTAACACTTAGGGCACACTTAGGTAACACTTAGGTAACACTTAGGTAACACTTAGGTAACACTTTGGGCACACTTAGGTAACACTTAGGGCACACTTAGGTAACACTTAGGTAACACTTAGGTAACACTTAGGTAACACTTAGGTAACACTTAGGTAACACTTAGGGCACACTTAGGTAACACTTAGGGCACACTTAGGTAACAGTTAGGGCACACTTGGGTAACACTTGGGTAACACTTAGGTAACACTTAGGTAACACTTAGGTAACACTTAGGTAACACTTAGGTAACACTTAGGTAACACTTAGGTAACACTTACGGCACACTTAGGTAACACTTAGGTAACACTTAGGTAACACTTAGGTAACACTTAGGTAACACTTAGGTAACACTTAGGTAACACTTTGGGCACACTTTGGTAACACTTTGGTAACACTTAGGTAACACTTAGGTAACACTTAGGTAGCACTTAGGTAACACTTAGGTAACACTTAGGTAACACTTAGGTAACACTTAGGTAACACTTAGGTAACACTTAGGTAACACTTAGGTAACACTTAGGTAACACTTAGGTAACACTTAGGTAACACTTAGGTAACACTTTGGGCACACTTAGGTAACACTTAGGGAACACTTAGGGCACACTTAGGTAACACTTAGGTAACACTTAGGTAACACTTAGTTAACACTTAGGTAACACTTAGGTAACACTTAGGGCACACTTAGGTAACACTCAGGGCACACTTAGGTAACACTTAGGGCACACTTAGGTAACAGTTAGGGCACACTTGGGTAACACTTGGGTAACACTTGGGTAACACTTAGGTAACACTTAGGTAACACTTAGGTAACACTTAGGTAACACTTAGGTAACACTTAGGGCACACTTAGGTAACACTTAGGGCACACTTAGGTAACACTTAGGGCACACTTAGGTAACACTTAGGGCACACTTAGGTAACACTTAGGGCACACTTAGGTAACACTTAGGGCTCACTTAGGTAACACTTAGGGCACACTTAGGTAACACTTAGGGCACACTTAGGTAACACTTAGGTAACACTTAGGTAACACTTAGGTAACACTTACGGCACACTTAGGTAACACTTAGGTAACACTTAGGTAACACTTAGGTAACACTTAGGTAACACTTAGGTAACACTTAGGTAACACTTTGGGCACACTTTGGTAACACTTTGGTAACACTTAGGTAACACTTAGGTAACACTTAGGTAGCACTTAGGTAACACTTAGGTAACACTTAGGTAACACTTAGGTAACACTTAGGTAACACTTAGGGCACACTTAGGTAACACTTAGGTAACACTTAGGGCACACTTAGGTAACACTTAGGGTACACTTAGGTAACACTTAGGGCACACTTAGGTAACACTTAGGTAACACTTAGGTAACACTTAGGTAACACTTTGGGCACACTTAGGTAACACTTAGGTAACACTTAGGTAACACTTAGGTAACACTTAGGTAACACTTAGGTAACACTTAGGTAACACTTAGGGCACACTTAGGTAACACTTAGGGCACACTTAGGTAACAGTTAGGGCACACTTGGGTAACACTTGGGTAACACTTGGGTAACACTTAGGTAACACTTAGGTAACACTTAGGTAACACTTAGGTAACACTTAGGGCACACTTAGGGCACACTTAGGTAACACTTAGGTAACACTTAGGGCACACTTAGGTAACACTTAGGGCACACTTAGGTAACACTTAGGGCACACTTAGGTAACACTTAGGGCTCACTTAGGTAACACTTAGGGCACACTTAGGTAACACTTAGGGCACACTTAGGTAACACTTAGGTAACACTTAGGTAACACTTAGGTAACACTTAGGTAACACTTAGGGCTCACTTAGGTAACACTTAGGGCACACTTAGGTAACACTTACGGCACACTTAGGTAACACTTAGGGCACACTTAGGTAACACTTAGGGCACACTTAGGTAACACTTAGGTAACACTTAGGTAACACTTAGGTAACACTTAGGTAACACTTAGGTAACACTTAGGTAACACTTAGGTAACACTTAGGTAACACTTTGGGCACACTTTGGTAACACTTAGGTAACACTTAGGTAACACTTAGGTAGCACTTAGGTAACACTTATTTAACACTTAGGTAACACTTAGGTAACACTTAGGGCACACTTAGGTAACACTTAGGGTACACTTAGGTAACACTTAGGGCACACTTAGGTAACACTTAGGTAACACTTAGGTAACACTTAGGTAACACTTTGGGCACACTTAGGTAACACTTAGGTAACACTTAGGGCACACTTAGGTAACACTTAGGTAACACTTAGGTAACACTTAGGTAACACTTAGGTAACACTTAGGTAACACTTAGGGCACACTTAGGTCACACTTAGGTCACACTTAGGTAACAGTTAGGGCACACTTGGGTAACACTTGGGTAACACTTGGGTAACACTTGGGTAACACTTGGGTAACACTTAGGTAACACTTAGGTAACACTTAGGTAACACTTAGGTAACACTTAGGGCACACTTAGGTAACACTTAGGGCACACTTAGGTAACACTTAGGGCACACTTAGGTAACACTTAGGGCACACTTAGGTAACACTTAGGGCACACTTAGGTAACACTTAGGGCACACTTAGGTAACACTTAGGGCTCACTTAGGTAACACTTTGGGCACACTTAGGTAACACTTAGGTAACACTTAGGTAACACTTAGGTAACACTTAGGTAACACTTAGGTAACACTTAGGTAACACTTAGGGCACACTTAGGTAACACTTAGGGCACACTTAGGTAACAGTTAGGGCACACTTGGGTAACACTTAGGTAACACTTAGGTAACACTTAGGTAACACTTAGGTAACACTTAGGGTACACTTAGGTAACACTTAGGTAACACTTAGGTAACACTTAGGTAACACTTAGGTAACACTTAGGTAACACTTAGGTAACACTTAGGTAACACTTTGGGCACACTTTGGGCACACTTTGGTAACACTTAGGGCACACTTAGGGCACACTTAGGTAACACTTAGGTAACACTTAGGTAACACTTAGGTAACACTTAGGTAACACTTAGGTAACACTTAGGTAACACTTAGGTAACACTTTGGGCACACTTAGGTAACACTTAGGTAACACTTAGGGCACACTTAGGTAACACTTAGGTAACACTTAGGTAACACTTAGGTAACACTTAGGTAACACTTAGGTAACACTTAGGGCACACTTAGGTAACACTTAGGGCACACTTAGGTAACAGTTAGGGCACACTTGGGTAACACTTGGGTAACACTTGGGTAACACTTGGGTAACACTTAGGTAACACTTAGGTAACACTTAGGTAACACTTAGGTAACACTTAGGGCACACTTAGGTAACACTTAGGGCACACTTAGGTAACACTTAGGGCACACTTAGGTAACACTTAGGGCACACTTAGGTAACACTTAGGGCACACTTAGGTAACACTTAGGGCTCACTTAGGTAACACTTTGGGCACACTTAGGTAACACTTAGGGCACACTTAGGTAACACTTAGGTAACACTTAGGTAACACTTAGGTAACACTTAGGGTACACTTAGGTAACACTTAGGTAACACTTAGGTAACACTTAGGTAACACTTAGGTAACACTTAGGTAACACTTAGGTAACACTTAGGTAACACTTAGGTAACACTTTGGGCACACTTTGGTAACACTTAGGTAACACTTAGGGCACACTTAGGTAACACTTAGGTAACACTTAGGTAACACTTAGGTAACACTTAGGTAACGCTTAGGTAACACTTAGGGTACACTTAGGTAACACTTAGGGCACACTTAGGTAACACTTAGGTAACACTTAGGTAACACTTAGGTAACACTTAGGGTACACTTAGGTAACACTTAGGGTACACTTAGGGTACACTTAGGGTACACTTAGGGTACACTTAGGTAACACTTAGGGCACACTTAGGTAACACTTAGGTAACACTTAGGGCACACTTAGGTAACACTTAGGGCACACTTAGGTAACACTTAGGGCTCACTTAGGTAACACTTAGGGCACACTTAGGTAACACTTAGGGCACACTTAGGTAACACTTAGGTAACACTTAGGTAACACTTAGGTAACACTTACGGCACACTTAGGTAACACTTAGGTAACACTTAGGTAACACTTAGGTAACACTTAGGTAACACTTAGGTAACACTTAGGTAACACTTTGGGCACACTTTGGTAACACTTTGGTAACACTTAGGTAACACTTAGGTAACACTTAGGTAGCACTTAGGTAACACTTAGGTAACACTTAGGTAACACTTAGGTAACACTTAGGTAACACTTAGGGCACACTTAGGTAACACTTAGGTAACACTTAGGGCACACTTAGGTAACACTTAGGGTACACTTAGGTAACACTTAGGGCACACTTAGGTAACACTTAGGTAACACTTAGGTAACACTTAGGTAACACTTTGGGCACACTTAGGTAACACTTAGGTAACACTTAGGTAACACTTAGGTAACACTTAGGTAACACTTAGGTAACACTTAGGTAACACTTAGGGCACACTTAGGTAACACTTAGGGCACACTTAGGTAACAGTTAGGGCACACTTGGGTAACACTTGGGTAACACTTGGGTAACACTTAGGTAACACTTAGGTAACACTTAGGTAACACTTAGGTAACACTTAGGGCACACTTAGGGCACACTTAGGTAACACTTAGGTAACACTTAGGGCACACTTAGGTAACACTTAGGGCACACTTAGGTAACACTTAGGGCACACTTAGGTAACACTTAGGGCTCACTTAGGTAACACTTAGGGCACACTTAGGTAACACTTAGGGCACACTTAGGTAACACTTAGGTAACACTTAGGTAACACTTAGGTAACACTTAGGGCTCACTTAGGTAACACTTAGGGCACACTTAGGTAACACTTACGGCACACTTAGGTAACACTTAGGGCACACTTAGGTAACACTTAGGGCACACTTAGGTAACACTTAGGTAACACTTAGGTAACACTTAGGTAACACTTAGGTAACACTTAGGTAACACTTAGGTAACACTTAGGTAACACTTAGGTAACACTTTGGGCACACTTTGGTAACACTTAGGTAACACTTAGGTAACACTTAGGTAGCACTTAGGTAACACTTATTTAACACTTAGGTAACACTTAGGTAACACTTAGGGCACACTTAGGTAACACTTAGGGTACACTTAGGTAACACTTAGGGCACACTTAGGTAACACTTAGGTAACACTTAGGTAACACTTAGGTAACACTTTGGGCACACTTAGGTAACACTTAGGTAACACTTAGGGCACACTTAGGTAACACTTAGGTAACACTTAGGTAACACTTAGGTAACACTTAGGTAACACTTAGGTAACACTTAGGGCACACTTAGGTCACACTTAGGTCACACTTAGGTAACAGTTAGGGCACACTTGGGTAACACTTGGGTAACACTTGGGTAACACTTGGGTAACACTTGGGTAACACTTAGGTAACACTTAGGTAACACTTAGGTAACACTTAGGTAACACTTAGGGCACACTTAGGTAACACTTAGGGCACACTTAGGTAACACTTAGGGCACACTTAGGTAACACTTAGGGCACACTTAGGTAACACTTAGGGCACACTTAGGTAACACTTAGGGCACACTTAGGTAACACTTAGGGCTCACTTAGGTAACACTTTGGGCACACTTAGGTAACACTTAGGTAACACTTAGGTAACACTTAGGTAACACTTAGGTAACACTTAGGTAACACTTAGGTAACACTTAGGGCACACTTAGGTAACACTTAGGGCACACTTAGGTAACAGTTAGGGCACACTTGGGTAACACTTAGGTAACACTTAGGTAACACTTAGGTAACACTTAGGTAACACTTAGGGTACACTTAGGTAACACTTAGGTAACACTTAGGTAACACTTAGGTAACACTTAGGTAACACTTAGGTAACACTTAGGTAACACTTAGGTAACACTTTGGGCACACTTTGGGCACACTTTGGTAACACTTAGGGCACACTTAGGGCACACTTAGGTAACACTTAGGTAACACTTAGGTAACACTTAGGTAACACTTAGGTAACACTTAGGTAACACTTAGGTAACACTTAGGTAACACTTTGGGCACACTTAGGTAACACTTAGGTAACACTTAGGGCACACTTAGGTAACACTTAGGTAACACTTAGGTAACACTTAGGTAACACTTAGGTAACACTTAGGTAACACTTAGGGCACACTTAGGTAACACTTAGGGCACACTTAGGTAACAGTTAGGGCACACTTGGGTAACACTTGGGTAACACTTGGGTAACACTTGGGTAACACTTAGGTAACACTTAGGTAACACTTAGGTAACACTTAGGGCACACTTAGGTAACACTTAGGGCACACTTAGGTAACACTTAGGGCACACTTAGGTAACACTTAGGGCACACTTAGGTAACACTTAGGGCACACTTAGGTAACACTTAGGGCTCACTTAGGTAACACTTTGGGCACACTTAGGTAACACTTAGGGCACACTTAGGTAACACTTAGGTAACACTTAGGTAACACTTAGGTAACACTTAGGGTACACTTAGGTAACACTTAGGTAACACTTAGGTAACACTTAGGTAACACTTAGGTAACACTTAGGTAACACTTAGGTAACACTTAGGTAACACTTAGGTAACACTTTGGGCACACTTTGGTAACACTTAGGTAACACTTAGGGCACACTTAGGTAACACTTAGGTAACACTTAGGTAACACTTAGGTAACACTTAGGTAACGCTTAGGTAACACTTAGGGTACACTTAGGTAACACTTAGGGCACACTTAGGTAACACTTAGGTAACACTTAGGTAACACTTAGGTAACACTTAGGGTACACTTAGGTAACACTTAGGGTACACTTAGGGTACACTTAGGGTACACTTAGGGTACACTTAGGTAACACTTAGGGCACACTTAGGTAACACTTAGGTAACACTTAGGTAACACTTAGGTAACACTTAGGGCACACTTAGGTAACACTTAGGTAACACTTAGGGCACACTTAGGTAACACTTAGGTAACACTTAGGTAACACTTAGGTAACACTTTGGGCACACTTTGGTAACACTTTGGTAACACTTAGGTAACAGTTAGGGCACACTTGGGTAACACTTGGGTAACACTTGGGTAACACTTAGGTAACACTTAGGTAACACTTAGGTAACACTTAGGTAACACTTAGGTAACACTTTGGGCACACTTAGGTAACACTTAGGGCACACTTAGGTAACACTTAGGTAACACTTAGGTAACACTTAGGTAACACTTAGGGCACACTTAGGTAACACTTAGGTAACACTTAGGTAACACTTAGGTAACACTTAGGTAACACTTAGGTAACACTTAGGTAACACTTAGGGCACACTTAGGTAACACTTAGGGCACACTTAGGTAACAGTTAGGGCACACTTGGGTAACACTTGGGTAACACTTGGGTAACACTTAGGTAACACTTAGGTAACACTTAGGTAACACTTAGGGCACACTTAGGGCACACTTAGGTAACACTTAGGGCACACTTAGGTAACACTTAGGTAACACTTAAGGCACACTTAGGTAACACTTAGGTAGCACTTAGGTAACACTTAGGTAACACTTAGGTAACACTTAGGGTACACTTAGGTAACACTTAGGTAACACTTAGGTAAAACTTAGGTAACACTTAGGGCACACTTAGGTAACACTTAGGGCACACTTAGGTAACACTTAGGGCACACTTAGGTAACAGTTAGGGCACACTTGGGTAACACTTAGGTAACACTTAGGGCACACTTAGGTAACACTTAGGGCACACTTAGGTAACACTTAGGGTACATTTAGGTAACACTTAGGGCACACTTAGGTAACACTTAGGTAACACTTAGGGCACACTTAGGTAACACTTAGGTAACACTTAGGTAACACTTAGGTAACACTTAGGTAACACTTAGGTAACACTTAGGTAACACTTAGGTAACACTTAGGTAACACTTTGGGCACACTTAGGTAACACTTAGGTAACACTTAGGGCACACTTAGGTAACACTTAGGTAACACTTAGGTAACACTTAGTTAACACTTAGGTAACACTTGGGTAACACTTAGGTAACACTTAGGTAACACTTAGGTAACACTTAGGTAACACTTAGGTAACACTTAGGGCACACTTAGGTAACACTTAGGGCACACTTAGGTAACACTTAGGTAACACTTAGGGCACACTTAGGTAACACTTAGGGCTCACTTAGGTAACACTTAGGGCACACTTAGGTAACACTTAGGGCACACTTAGGTAACACTTAGGTAACACTTAGGTAACACTTAGGTAACACTTACGGCACACTTAGGTAACACTTAGGGCACACTTAGGTAACACTTAGGGCACACTTAGGTAACACTTAGGTAACACTTAGGTAACACTTAGGTAACACTTAGGGCACACTTAGGTAACACTTAGGTAACACTTAGGTAACACTTAGGTAACACTTAGGTAACACTTAGGTAACACTTAGGTAACACTTAGGTAACACTTAGGTAACACTTAGGTAACACTTTGGGCACACTTTGGTAACACTTAGGTAACACTTAGGGCACACTTAGGTAACACTTAGGTAACACTTAGGTAACACTTAGGTAACACTTAGGTAACGCTTAGGTAACACTTAGGGTACACTTAGGTAACACTTAGGGCACACTTAGGTAACACTTAGGTAACACTTAGGTAACACTTAGGTAACACTTAGGGCACACTTAGGTAACACTTAGGGTACACTTAGGTAACACTTAGGGCACACTTAGGTAACACTTAGGTAACACTTAGGTAACACTTAGGTAACACTTTGGGCACACTTAGGTAACACTTAGGGCACACTTAGGTAACACTTAGGTAACACTTAGGTAACACTTAGGTAACACTTAGGTAACACTTAGGTAACACTTAGGTAACACTTAGGGCACACTTAGGTAACACTTAGGGCACACTTAGGTAACAGTTAGGGCACACTTGGGTAACACTTGGGTAACACTTGGGTAACACTTAGGTAACACTTAGGTAACACTTAGGTAACACTTAGGGCACACTTAGGGCACACTTAGGTAACACTTAGGGCACACTTAGGTAACACTTAGGGCACACTTAGGTAACACTTAGGTAACACTTAGGTAACACTTAGGTAACACTTAGGTAACACTTAGGTAACACTTAGGGCACACTTAGGTAACACTTAGGGTACACTTAGGTAACACTTAGGGCACACTTAGGTAACACTTAGGTAACACTTAGGTAACACTTAGGTAACACTTAGGTAACACTTAGGTAACACTTAGGTAACACTTAGGTAACACTTAGGTAACACTTAGGTAACACTTAGGTAACACTTAGGGCACACTTAGGTAACACTTAGGGCACACTTAGGTAACAGTTAGGGCACACTTGGGTAACACTTGGGTAACACTTGGGTAACACTTAGGTAACACTTAGGTAACACTTAGGTAACACTTAGGGCACACTTAGGGCACACTTAGGTAACACTTAGGGCACACTTAGGTAACACTTAGGGCACACTTAGGTAACACTTAGGGCACACTTAGGTAACACTTAGGGCACACTTAGGTAACACTTAGGGCTCACTTAGGTAACACTTAGGGCACACTTAGGTAACACTTAGGGCACACTTAGGTAACACTTAGGTAACACTTAGGTAACACTTAGGTAACACTTAGGGCTCACTTAGGTAACACTTAGGGCACACTTAGGTAACACTTACGGCACACTTAGGTAACACTTAGGGCACACTTAGGTAACACTTAGGGCACACTTAGGTAACACTTAGGTAACACTTAGGTAACACTTAGGTAACACTTAGGTAACACTTAGGTAACACTTAGGTAACACTTAGGTAACACTTAGGTAACACTTTGGGCACACTTTGGTAACACTTAGGTAACACTTAGGTAACACTTAGGTAGCACTTAGGTAACACTTAGGTAACACTTAGGTAACACTTAGGTAACACTTAGGTAACACTTAGGTAACACTTAGGGCACACTTAGGTAACACTTAGGGTACACTTAGGTAACACTTAGGGCACACTTAGGTAACACTTAGGGTACACTTAGGGCACACTTAGGTAACACTTAGGTAACACTTAGGTAACACTTAGGGCACACTTAGGTAACACTTAGGTAACACTTAGGTAACACTTAGTTAACACTTAGTTAACACTTAGGTAACACTTGGGTAACACTTAGGTAACACTTAGGTAACACTTAGGTAACACTTAGGGCACACTTAGGTAACACTTAGGTAACACTTAGGTAACACTTAGGTAACACTTAGGTAACACTTAGGTAACACTTAGGTAACACTTAGGTAACACTTAGGTAACACTTAGGTAACACTTTGGGCACACTTTGGTAACACTTAGGTAACACTTAGGGCACACTTAGGTAACACTTAGGTAACACTTAGGTAACACTTAGGTAACACTTAGGTAACGCTTAGGTAACACTTAGGGTACACTTAGGTAACACTTAGGGCACACTTAGGTAACACTTAGGTAACACTTAGGGCACACTTAGGTAACACTTAGGGTACACTTAGGTAACACTTAGGGCACACTTAGGTAACACTTAGGTAACACTTAGGTAACACTTAGGTAACACTTAGGTAACACTTTGGGCACACTTTGGGCACACTTAGGTAACACTTAGGGCACACTTAGGTAACACTTAGGTAACACTTAGGTAACACTTAGGTAACACTTAGGTAACACTTAGGTAACACTTAGGGCACACTTAGGTAACACTTAGGGCACACTTAGGTAACAGTTAGGGCACACTTGGGTAACACTTGGGTAACACTTAGGTAACACTTAGGTAACACTTAGGTAACACTTAGGTAACACTTAGGTAACACTTAGGTAACACTTAGGTAACACTTACGGAACACTTAGGTAACACTTAGGTAACACTTAGGTAACACTTAGGTAACACTTAGGTAACACTTAGGTAACACTTTGGGCACACTTTGGTAACACTTTGGTAACACTTAGGTAACAGTTAGGGCACACTTGGGTAACACTTGGGTAACACTTGGGTAACACTTAGGTAACACTTAGGTAACACTTAGGTAACACTTAGGTAACACTTAGGTAACACTTTGGGCACACTTAGGTAACACTTAGGGAACACTTAGGGCACACTTAGGTAACACTTAGGTAACACTTAGGTAACACTTAGTTAACACTTAGGTAACACTTAGGTAACACTTAGGGCACACTTAGGTAACACTCAGGGCACACTTAGGTAACACTTAGGGCACACTTAGGTAACAGTTAGGGCACACTTGGGTAACACTTGGGTAACACTTGGGTAACACTTAGGTAACACTTAGGTAACACTTAGGTAACACTTAGGTAACACTTAGGTAACACTTAGGTAACACTTAGGGCACACTTAGGTAACACTTAGGGCACACTTAGGTAACACTTAGGGCACACTTAGGTAACACTTAGGGCACACTTAGGGCACACTTAGGGCACACTTAGGTAACACTTAGGGCTCACTTAGGTAACACTTAGGGCACACTTAGGTAACACTTAGGGCACACTTAGGTAACACTTAGGTAACACTTAGGTAACACTTAGGTAACACTTACGGCACACTTAGGTAACACTTAGGTAACACTTAGGTAACACTTAGGTAACACTTAGGTAACACTTAGGTAACACTTAGGTAACACTTTGGGCACACTTTGGTAACACTTTGGTAACACTTAGGTAACACTTAGGTAACACTTAGGTAGCACTTAGGTAACACTTAGGTAACACTTAGGTAACACTTAGGTAACACTTAGGTAACACTTAGGTAACACTTAGGTAACACTTAGGTAACACTTAGGGCACACTTAGGTAACACTTAGGGTACACTTAGGTAACACTTAGGGCACACTTAGGTAACACTTAGGTAACACTTAGGTAACACTTAGGTAACACTTAGGTAACACTTTGGGCACACTTAGGTAACACTTAGGGCACACTTAGGTAACACTTAGGTAACACTTAGGTAACACTTAGGTAACACTTAGGTAACACTTAGGTAACACTTAGGGCACACTTAGGTAACACTTAGGGCACACTTAGGTAACAGTTAGGGCACACTTGGGTAACACTTGGGTAACACTTGGGTAACACTTAGGTAACACTTAGGTAACACTTAGGTAACACTTAGGGCACACTTAGGGCACACTTAGGTAACACTTAGGGCACACTTAGGTAACACTTAGGGCACACTTAGGTAACACTTAGGGCACACTTAGGTAACACTTAGGGCACACTTAGGTAACACTTAGGGCTCACTTAGGTAACACTTAGGGCACACTTAGGTAACACTTAGGGCACACTTAGGTAACACTTAGGTAACACTTAGGTAACACTTAGGTAACACTTAGGTAACACTTAGGGTACACTTAGGTAACACTTAGGGTACACTTAGGGTACACTTAGGTAACACTTAGGGTACACTTAGGTAACACTTAAGGCACACTTAGGTAACACTTAGGTAGCACTTAGGTAACACTTAGGTAACACTTAGGTAACACTTAGGGTACACTTAGGTAACACTTAGGTAACACTTAGGTAAAACTTAGGTAACACTTAGGGCACACTTAGGTAACACTTAGGGCACACTTAGGTAACACTTAGGTAACACTTAGGTAACACTTAGGTAACACTTAGGGCACACTTAGGTAACACTTAGGTAACACTTAGGTAACACTTAGGTAACACTTAGGTAACACTTAGGTAACACTTAGGTAACACTTAGGTAACACTTAGGTAACACTTAGGTAACACTTTGGGCACACTTTGGTAACACTTAGGTAACACTTAGGGCACACTTAGGTAACACTTAGGTAACACTTAGGTAACACTTAGGTAACACTTAGGTAACGCTTAGGTAACACTTAGGGTACACTTAGGTAACACTTAGGGCACACTTAGGTAACACTTAGGTAACACTTAGGTAACACTTAGGTAACACTTAGGGCACACTTAGGTAACACTTAGGGTACACTTAGGTAACACTTAGGGCACACTTAGGTAACACTTAGGTAACACTTAGGTAACACTTAGGTAACACTTTGGGCACACTTAGGTAACACTTAGGGCACACTTAGGTAACACTTAGGTAACACTTAGGTAACACTTAGGTAACACTTAGGTAACACTTAGGTAACACTTAGGTAACACTTAGGGCACACTTAGGTAACACTTAGGGCACACTTAGGTAACAGTTAGGGCACACTTGGGTAACACTTGGGTAACACTTGGGTAACACTTAGGTAACACTTAGGTAACACTTAGGTAACACTTAGGGCACACTTAGGGCACACTTAGGTAACACTTAGGGCACACTTAGGTAACACTTAGGGCACACTTAGGTAACACTTAGGTAACACTTAGGTAACACTTAGGTAACACTTAGGTAACACTTAGGTAACACTTAGGGCACACTTAGGTAACACTTAGGGTACACTTAGGTAACACTTAGGGCACACTTAGGTAACACTTAGGTAACACTTAGGTAACACTTAGGTAACACTTAGGTAACACTTAGGTAACACTTAGGTAACACTTAGGTAACACTTAGGTAACACTTAGGTAACACTTAGGTAACACTTAGGGCACACTTAGGTAACACTTAGGGCACACTTAGGTAACAGTTAGGGCACACTTGGGTAACACTTGGGTAACACTTGGGTAACACTTAGGTAACACTTAGGTAACACTTAGGTAACACTTAGGGCACACTTAGGGCACACTTAGGTAACACTTAGGGCACACTTAGGTAACACTTAGGGCACACTTAGGTAACACTTAGGGCACACTTAGGTAACACTTAGGGCACACTTAGGTAACACTTAGGGCTCACTTAGGTAACACTTAGGGCACACTTAGGTAACACTTAGGGCACACTTAGGTAACACTTAGGTAACACTTAGGTAACACTTAGGTAACACTTAGGGCTCACTTAGGTAACACTTAGGGCACACTTAGGTAACACTTACGGCACACTTAGGTAACACTTAGGGCACACTTAGGTAACACTTAGGGCACACTTAGGTAACACTTAGGTAACACTTAGGTAACACTTAGGTAACACTTAGGTAACACTTAGGTAACACTTAGGTAACACTTAGGTAACACTTAGGTAACACTTTGGGCACACTTTGGTAACACTTAGGTAACACTTAGGTAACACTTAGGTAGCACTTAGGTAACACTTAGGTAACACTTAGGTAACACTTAGGTAACACTTAGGTAACACTTAGGTAACACTTAGGGCACACTTAGGTAACACTTAGGGTACACTTAGGTAACACTTAGGGCACACTTAGGTAACACTTAGGGTACACTTAGGGCACACTTAGGTAACACTTAGGTAACACTTAGGTAACACTTAGGGCACACTTAGGTAACACTTAGGTAACACTTAGGTAACACTTAGTTAACACTTAGTTAACACTTAGGTAACACTTGGGTAACACTTAGGTAACACTTAGGTAACACTTAGGTAACACTTAGGGCACACTTAGGTAACACTTAGGTAACACTTAGGTAACACTTAGGTAACACTTAGGTAACACTTAGGTAACACTTAGGTAACACTTAGGTAACACTTAGGTAACACTTAGGTAACACTTTGGGCACACTTTGGTAACACTTAGGTAACACTTAGGGCACACTTAGGTAACACTTAGGTAACACTTAGGTAACACTTAGGTAACACTTAGGTAACGCTTAGGTAACACTTAGGGTACACTTAGGTAACACTTAGGGCACACTTAGGTAACACTTAGGTAACACTTAGGGCACACTTAGGTAACACTTAGGGTACACTTAGGTAACACTTAGGGCACACTTAGGTAACACTTAGGTAACACTTAGGTAACACTTAGGTAACACTTAGGTAACACTTTGGGCACACTTTGGGCACACTTAGGTAACACTTAGGGCACACTTAGGTAACACTTAGGTAACACTTAGGTAACACTTAGGTAACACTTAGGTAACACTTAGGTAACACTTAGGGCACACTTAGGTAACACTTAGGGCACACTTAGGTAACAGTTAGGGCACACTTGGGTAACACTTGGGTAACACTTAGGTAACACTTAGGTAACACTTAGGTAACACTTAGGTAACACTTAGGTAACACTTAGGTAACACTTAGGTAACACTTACGGAACACTTAGGTAACACTTAGGTAACACTTAGGTAACACTTAGGTAACACTTAGGTAACACTTAGGTAACACTTTGGGCACACTTTGGTAACACTTTGGTAACACTTAGGTAACAGTTAGGGCACACTTGGGTAACACTTGGGTAACACTTGGGTAACACTTAGGTAACACTTAGGTAACACTTAGGTAACACTTAGGTAACACTTAGGTAACACTTTGGGCACACTTAGGTAACACTTAGGGAACACTTTGGGCACACTTAGGTAACACTTAGGGCACACTTAGGTAACACTTAGGTAACACTTAGGTAACACTTAGGTAACACTTAGGTAACACTTAGGTAACACTTAGGGCACACTTAGGTAACACTTAGGGCACACTTAGGTAACAGTTAGGGCACACTTGGGTAACACTTGGGTAACACTTGGGTAACACTTAGGTAACACTTTGGGCACACTTAGGTAACACTTAGGTAACACTTAGGGCACACTTAGGTAACACTTAGGTAACACTTAGGTAACACTTAGTTAACACTTAGGTAACACTTGGGTAACACTTAGGTAACACTTAGGTAACACTTTGGGCACACTTTGGTAACACTTTGGTAACACTTAGGTAACAGTTAGGGCACACTTGGGTAACACTTGGGTAACACTTGGGTAACACTTAGGTAACACTTAGGTAACACTTAGGTAACACTTAGGTAACACTTAGGGCACACTTAGGTAACACTTAGGTAACACTTAGGTAACACTTAGGTAACACTTAGGTAACACTTACGGAACACTTAGGTAACACTTAGGTAACACTTAGGTAACACTTAGGTAACACTTAGGGCACACTTAGGTAACACTTAGGTAACACTTAGGTAACACTTAGGTAACACTTAGGTAACGCTTAGGTAACACTTAGGGTACACTTAGGTAACACTTAGGGCACACTTAGGTAACACTTAGGTAACACTTAGGGCACACTTAGGTAACACTTAGGGTACACTTAGGTAACACTTAGGGCACACTTAGGTAACACTTAGGTAACACTTAGGTAACACTTAGGTAACACTTTGGGCACACTTTGGGCACACTTAGGTAACACTTAGGGCACACTTAGGTAACACTTAGGTAACACTTAGGTAACACTTAGGTAACACTTAGGTAACACTTAGGTAACACTTAGGGCACACTTAGGTAACACTTAGGGCACACTTAGGTAACAGTTAGGGCACACTTGGGTAACACTTGGGTAACACTTAGGTAACACTTAGGTAACACTTAGGTAACACTTAGGTAACACTTAGGTAACACTTAGGTAACACTTAGGTAACACTTACGGAACACTTAGGTAACACTTAGGTAACACTTAGGTAACACTTAGGTAACACTTAGGTAACACTTAGGTAACACTTTGGGCACACTTTGGTAACACTTTGGTAACACTTAGGTAACAGTTAGGGCACACTTGGGTAACACTTGGGTAACACTTGGGTAACACTTAGGTAACACTTAGGTAACACTTAGGTAACACTTAGGTAACACTTAGGTAACACTTTGGGCACACTTAGGTAACACTTAGGGAACACTTTGGGCACACTTAGGTAACACTTAGGGCACACTTAGGTAACACTTAGGTAACACTTAGGTAACACTTAGGTAACACTTAGGTAACACTTAGGTAACACTTAGGGCACACTTAGGTAACACTTAGGGCACACTTAGGTAACAGTTAGGGCACACTTGGGTAACACTTGGGTAACACTTGGGTAACACTTAGGTAACACTTAGGTAACACTTAGGTAACACTTAGGTAACACTTAGGTAACACTTAGGTAACACTTAGGTAACACTTAGGTAACACTTAGGTAACACTTTGGGCACACTTAGGTAACACTTAGGTAACACTTAGGGCACACTTAGGTAACACTTAGGTAACACTTAGGTAACACTTAGTTAACACTTAGGTAACACTTGGGTAACACTTAGGTAACACTTAGGTAACACTTAGGTAACACTTAGGTAACACTTAGGTAACACTTAGGGCACACTTAGGTAACACTTAGGGCACACTTAGGTAACACTTAGGTAACACTTAGGGCACACTTAGGTAACACTTAGGGCTCACTTAGGTAACACTTAGGGCACACTTAGGTAACACTTAGGGCACACTTAGGTAACACTTAGGTAACACTTAGGTAACACTTAGGTAACACTTACGGCACACTTAGGTAACACTTAGGGCACACTTAGGTAACACTTAGGGCACACTTAGGTAACACTTAGGTAACACTTAGGTAACACTTAGGTAACACTTAGGGCACACTTAGGTAACACTTAGGTAACACTTAGGTAACACTTAGGTAACACTTAGGTAACACTTAGGTAACACTTAGGTAACACTTAGGTAACACTTAGGTAACACTTAGGTAACACTTTGGGCACACTTTGGTAACACTTAGGTAACACTTAGGGCACACTTAGGTAACACTTAGGTAACACTTAGGTAACACTTAGGTAACACTTAGGTAACGCTTAGGTAACACTTAGGGTACACTTAGGTAACACTTAGGGCACACTTAGGTAACACTTAGGTAACACTTAGGTAACACTTAGGTAACACTTAGGGCACACTTAGGTAACACTTAGGGTACACTTAGGTAACACTTAGGGCACACTTAGGTAACACTTAGGTAACACTTAGGTAACACTTAGGTAACACTTTGGGCACACTTAGGTAACACTTAGGGCACACTTAGGTAACACTTAGGTAACACTTAGGTAACACTTAGGTAACACTTAGGTAACACTTAGGTAACACTTAGGTAACACTTAGGGCACACTTAGGTAACACTTAGGGCACACTTAGGTAACAGTTAGGGCACACTTGGGTAACACTTGGGTAACACTTGGGTAACACTTAGGTAACACTTAGGTAACACTTAGGTAACACTTAGGGCACACTTAGGGCACACTTAGGTAACACTTAGGGCACACTTAGGTAACACTTAGGGCACACTTAGGTAACACTTAGGTAACACTTAGGTAACACTTAGGTAACACTTAGGTAACACTTAGGTAACACTTAGGGCACACTTAGGTAACACTTAGGGTACACTTAGGTAACACTTAGGGCACACTTAGGTAACACTTAGGTAACACTTAGGTAACACTTAGGTAACACTTAGGTAACACTTAGGTAACACTTAGGTAACACTTAGGTAACACTTAGGTAACACTTAGGTAACACTTAGGTAACACTTAGGGCACACTTAGGTAACACTTAGGGCACACTTAGGTAACAGTTAGGGCACACTTGGGTAACACTTGGGTAACACTTGGGTAACACTTAGGTAACACTTAGGTAACACTTAGGTAACACTTAGGGCACACTTAGGGCACACTTAGGTAACACTTAGGGCACACTTAGGTAACACTTAGGGCACACTTAGGTAACACTTAGGGCACACTTAGGTAACACTTAGGGCACACTTAGGTAACACTTAGGGCTCACTTAGGTAACACTTAGGGCACACTTAGGTAACACTTAGGGCACACTTAGGTAACACTTAGGTAACACTTAGGTAACACTTAGGTAACACTTAGGGCTCACTTAGGTAACACTTAGGGCACACTTAGGTAACACTTACGGCACACTTAGGTAACACTTAGGGCACACTTAGGTAACACTTAGGGCACACTTAGGTAACACTTAGGTAACACTTAGGTAACACTTAGGTAACACTTAGGTAACACTTAGGTAACACTTAGGTAACACTTAGGTAACACTTAGGTAACACTTTGGGCACACTTTGGTAACACTTAGGTAACACTTAGGTAACACTTAGGTAGCACTTAGGTAACACTTAGGTAACACTTAGGTAACACTTAGGTAACACTTAGGTAACACTTAGGTAACACTTAGGGCACACTTAGGTAACACTTAGGGTACACTTAGGTAACACTTAGGGCACACTTAGGTAACACTTAGGGTACACTTAGGGCACACTTAGGTAACACTTAGGTAACACTTAGGTAACACTTAGGGCACACTTAGGTAACACTTAGGTAACACTTAGGTAACACTTAGTTAACACTTAGTTAACACTTAGGTAACACTTGGGTAACACTTAGGTAACACTTAGGTAACACTTAGGTAACACTTAGGGCACACTTAGGTAACACTTAGGTAACACTTAGGTAACACTTAGGTAACACTTAGGTAACACTTAGGTAACACTTAGGTAACACTTAGGTAACACTTAGGTAACACTTAGGTAACACTTTGGGCACACTTTGGTAACACTTAGGTAACACTTAGGGCACACTTAGGTAACACTTAGGTAACACTTAGGTAACACTTAGGTAACACTTAGGTAACGCTTAGGTAACACTTAGGGTACACTTAGGTAACACTTAGGGCACACTTAGGTAACACTTAGGTAACACTTAGGGCACACTTAGGTAACACTTAGGGTACACTTAGGTAACACTTAGGGCACACTTAGGTAACACTTAGGTAACACTTAGGTAACACTTAGGTAACACTTAGGTAACACTTTGGGCACACTTTGGGCACACTTAGGTAACACTTAGGGCACACTTAGGTAACACTTAGGTAACACTTAGGTAACACTTAGGTAACACTTAGGTAACACTTAGGTAACACTTAGGGCACACTTAGGTAACACTTAGGGCACACTTAGGTAACAGTTAGGGCACACTTGGGTAACACTTGGGTAACACTTAGGTAACACTTAGGTAACACTTAGGTAACACTTAGGTAACACTTAGGTAACACTTAGGTAACACTTAGGTAACACTTACGGAACACTTAGGTAACACTTAGGTAACACTTAGGTAACACTTAGGTAACACTTAGGTAACACTTAGGTAACACTTTGGGCACACTTTGGTAACACTTTGGTAACACTTAGGTAACAGTTAGGGCACACTTGGGTAACACTTGGGTAACACTTGGGTAACACTTAGGTAACACTTAGGTAACACTTAGGTAACACTTAGGTAACACTTAGGTAACACTTTGGGCACACTTAGGTAACACTTAGGGAACACTTAGGGCACACTTAGGTAACACTTAGGTAACACTTAGGTAACACTTAGTTAACACTTAGGTAACACTTAGGTAACACTTAGGGCACACTTAGGTAACACTTAGGGCACACTTAGGTAACACTTAGGGCACACTTAGGTAACAGTTAGGGCACACTTGGGTAACACTTGGGTAACACTTGGGTAACACTTAGGTAACACTTAGGTAACACTTAGGTAACACTTAGGTAACACTTAGGTAACACTTAGGTAACACTTAGGGCACACTTAGGTAACACTTAGGGCACACTTAGGTAACACTTAGGGCACACTTAGGTAACACTTAGGGCACACTTAGGGCACACTTAGGGCACACTTAGGTAACACTTAGGGCTCACTTAGGTAACACTTAGGGCACACTTAGGTAACACTTAGGGCACACTTAGGTAACACTTAGGTAACACTTAGGTAACACTTAGGTAACACTTACGGCACACTTAGGTAACACTTAGGTAACACTTAGGTAACACTTAGGTAACACTTAGGTAACACTTAGGTAACACTTAGGTAACACTTTGGGCACACTTTGGTAACACTTTGGTAACACTTAGGTAACACTTAGGTAACACTTAGGTAGCACTTAGGTAACACTTAGGTAACACTTAGGTAACACTTAGGTAACACTTAGGTAACACTTAGGTAACACTTAGGTAACACTTAGGTAACACTTAGGGCACACTTAGGTAACACTTAGGGTACACTTAGGTAACACTTAGGGCACACTTAGGTAACACTTAGGTAACACTTAGGTAACACTTAGGTAACACTTAGGTAACACTTTGGGCACACTTAGGTAACACTTAGGGCACACTTAGGTAACACTTAGGTAACACTTAGGTAACACTTAGGTAACACTTAGGTAACACTTAGGTAACACTTAGGGCACACTTAGGTAACACTTAGGGCACACTTAGGTAACAGTTAGGGCACACTTGGGTAACACTTGGGTAACACTTGGGTAACACTTAGGTAACACTTAGGTAACACTTAGGTAACACTTAGGGCACACTTAGGGCACACTTAGGTAACACTTAGGGCACACTTAGGTAACACTTAGGGCACACTTAGGTAACACTTAGGGCACACTTAGGTAACACTTAGGGCACACTTAGGTAACACTTAGGGCTCACTTAGGTAACACTTAGGGCACACTTAGGTAACACTTAGGGCACACTTAGGTAACACTTAGGTAACACTTAGGTAACACTTAGGTAACACTTAGGTAACACTTAGGGTACACTTAGGTAACACTTAGGGTACACTTAGGGTACACTTAGGTAACACTTAGGGTACACTTAGGTAACACTTAAGGCACACTTAGGTAACACTTAGGTAGCACTTAGGTAACACTTAGGTAACACTTAGGTAACACTTAGGGTACACTTAGGTAACACTTAGGTAACACTTAGGTAAAACTTAGGTAACACTTAGGGCACACTTAGGTAACACTTAGGGCACACTTAGGTAACACTTAGGGCACACTTAGGTAACAGTTAGGGCACACTTGGGTAACACTTAGGTAACACTTAGGGCACACTTAGGTAACACTTAGGGCACACTTAGGTAACACTTAGGGTACATTTAGGTAACACTTAGGGCACACTTAGGTAACACTTAGGTAACACTTAGGGCACACTTAGATAACACTTAGGTAACACTTAGGTAACACTTAGGTAACACTTAGGTAACACTTAGGTAACACTTAGGTAACACTTAGGTAACACTTAGGTAACACTTTGGGCACACTTTGGTAACACTTTGGTAACACTTAGGTAACAGTTAGGGCACACTTGGGTAACACTTGGGTAACACTTGGGTAACACTTAGGTAACACTTAGGTAACACTTAGGTAACACTTAGGTAACACTTAGGTAACACTTTGGGCACACTTAGGTAACACTTAGGGAACACTTAGGGCACACTTAGGTAACACTTAGGTAACACTTAGGTAACACTTAGTTAACACTTAGGTAACACTTAGGTAACACTTAGGGCACACTTAGGTAACACTCAGGGCACACTTAGGTAACACTTAGGGCACACTTAGGTAACAGTTAGGGCACACTTGGGTAACACTTGGGTAACACTTGGGAAACACTTAGGTAACACTTAGGTAACACTTAGGTAACACTTAGGTAACACTTAGGTAACACTTAGGTAACACTTAGGTAACACTTAGGTAACACTTAGGGCACACTTAGGTAACACTTAGGGCACACTTAGGTAACACTTAGGGCACACTTAGGTAACACTTAGGGCACACTTAGGGCACACTTAGGGCACACTTAGGTAACACTTAGGGCTCACTTAGGTAACACTTAGGGCACACTTAGGTAACACTTAGGGCACACTTAGGTAACACTTAGGTAACACTTAGGTAACACTTAGGTAACACTTACGGCACACTTAGGTAACACTTAGGTAACACTTAGGTAACACTTAGGTAACACTTAGGTAACACTTAGGTAACACTTAGGTAACACTTTGGGCACACTTTGGTAACACTTTGGTAACACTTAGGTAACACTTAGGTAACACTTAGGTAGCACTTAGGTAACACTTAGGTAACACTTAGGTAACACTTAGGTAACACTTAGGTAACACTTAGGTAACACTTAGGTAACACTTAGGTAACACTTAGGGCACACTTAGGTAACACTTAGGGTACACTTAGGTAACACTTAGGGCACACTTAGGTAACACTTAGGTAACACTTAGGTAACACTTTGGGCACACTTAGGTAACACTTAGGGCACACTTAGGTAACACTTAGGTAACACTTAGGTAACACTTAGGTAACACTTAGGTAACACTTAGGTAACACTTAGGTAACACTTAGGTAACACTTAGGTAACACTTAGGTAACACTTAGGTAACACTTTGGGCACACTTTGGTAACACTTTGGTAACACTTAGGTAACACTTAGGTAACACTTAGGTAGCACTTAGGTAACACTTAGGTAACACTTAGGTAACACTTAGGTAACACTTAGGTAACACTTAGGTAACACTTAGGTAACACTTAGGTAACACTTAGGGCACACTTAGGTAACACTTAGGGTACACTTAGGTAACACTTAGGGCACACTTAGGTAACACTTAGGTAACACTTAGGTAACACTTAGGTAACACTTAGGTAACACTTAGGGCACACTTAGGTAACACTCAGGGCACACTTAGGTAACACTTAGGGCACACTTAGGTAACAGTTAGGGCACACTTGGGTAACACTTGGGTAACACTTGGGTAACACTTAGGTAACACTTAGGTAACACTTAGGTAACACTTAGGTAACACTTAGGTAACACTTAGGTAACACTTAGGGCACACTTAGGTAACACTTAGGGCACACTTAGGTAACACTTAGGGCACACTTAGGTAACACTTAGGGCACACTTAGGGCACACTTAGGGCACACTTAGGTAACACTTAGGGCTCACTTAGGTAACACTTAGGGCACACTTAGGTAACACTTAGGGCACACTTAGGTAACACTTAGGTAACACTTAGGTAACACTTAGGTAACACTTACGGCACACTTAGGTAACACTTAGGTAACACTTAGGTAACACTTAGGTAACACTTAGGTAACACTTAGGTAACACTTAGGTAACACTTTGGGCACACTTTGGTAACACTTTGGTAACACTTAGGTAACACTTAGGTAACACTTAGGTAGCACTTAGGTAACACTTAGGTAACACTTAGGTAACACTTAGGTAACACTTAGGTAACACTTAGGTAACACTTAGGTAACACTTAGGTAACACTTAGGGCACACTTAGGTAACACTTAGGGTACACTTAGGTAACACTTAGGGCACACTTAGGTAACACTTAGGTAACACTTAGGTAACACTTAGGTAACACTTAGGTAACACTTTGGGCACACTTAGGTAACACTTAGGGCACACTTAGGTAACACTTAGGTAACACTTAGGTAACACTTAGGTAACACTTAGGTAACACTTAGGTAACACTTAGGTAACACTTAGGGCACACTTAGGTAACACTTAGGGCACACTTAGGTAACAGTTAGGGCACACTTGGGTAACACTTGGGTAACACTTGGGTAACACTTAGGTAACACTTAGGTAACACTTAGGTAACACTTAGGGCACACTTAGGGCACACTTAGGTAACACTTAGGGCACACTTAGGTAACACTTAGGGCACACTTAGGTAACACTTAGGGCACACTTAGGTAACACTTAGGGCACACTTAGGTAACACTTAGGGCTCACTTAGGTAACACTTAGGGCACACTTAGGTAACACTTAGGGCACACTTAGGTAACACTTAGGTAACACTTAGGTAACACTTAGGTAACACTTAGGGTACACTTAGGTAACACTTAGGGTACACTTAGGGTACACTTAGGTAACACTTAGGGTACACTTAGGTAACACTTAAGGCACACTTAGGTAACACTTAGGTAGCACTTAGGTAACACTTAGGTAACACTTAGGTAACACTTAGGGTACACTTAGGTAACACTTAGGTAACACTTAGGTAAAACTTAGGTAACACTTAGGGCACACTTAGGTAACACTTAGGGCACACTTAGGTAACACTTAGGGCACACTTAGGTAACAGTTAGGGCACACTTGGGTAACACTTAGGTAACACTTAGGGCACACTTAGGTAACACTTAGGGCACACTTAGGTAACACTTAGGGTACATTTAGGTAACACTTAGGGCACACTTAGGTAACACTTAGGTAACACTTAGGGCACACTTAGGTAACACTTAGGTAACACTTAGGTAACACTTAGGTAACACTTAGGTAACACTTAGGTAACACTTAGGTAACACTTAGGTAACACTTAGGTAACACTTAGGTAACACTTTGGGCACACTTAGGTAACACTTAGGTAACACTTAGGGCACACTTAGGTAACACTTAGGTAACACTTAGGTAACACTTAGTTAACACTTAGGTAACACTTGGGTAACACTTAGGTAACACTTAGGTAACACTTAGGTAACACTTAGGTAACACTTAGGTAACACTTAGGGCACACTTAGGTAACACTTAGGGCACACTTAGGTAACACTTAGGTAACACTTAGGGCACACTTAGGTAACACTTAGGGCTCACTTAGGTAACACTTAGGGCACACTTAGGTAACACTTAGGGCACACTTAGGTAACACTTAGGTAACACTTAGGTAACACTTACGGCACACTTAGGTAACACTTAGGGCACACTTAGGTAACACTTAGGGCACACTTAGGTAACACTTAGGTAACACTTAGGTAACACTTAGGTAACACTTAGGTAACACTTAGGTAACACTTAGGTAACACTTAGGTAACACTTAGGTAACACTTAGGTAACACTTAGGTAACACTTAGGTAACACTTAGGTAACACTTAGGTAACACTTAGGTAACACTTAGGTAACACTTTGGGCACACTTTGGTAACACTTAGGTAACACTTAGGGCACACTTAGGTAACACTTAGGTAACACTTAGGTAACACTTAGGTAACACTTAGGTAACGCTTAGGTAACACTTAGGGTACACTTAGGTAACACTTAGGGCACACTTAGGTAACACTTAGGTAACACTTAGGTAACACTTAGGGCACACTTAGGTAACACTTAGGGTACACTTAGGTAACACTTAGGGCACACTTAGGTAACACTTAGGTAACACTTAGGTAACACTTAGGTAACACTTTGGGCACACTTAGGTAACACTTAGGGCACACTTAGGTAACACTTAGGTAACACTTAGGTAACACTTAGGTAACACTTAGGTAACACTTAGGTAACACTTAGGTAACACTTAGGGCACACTTAGGTAACACTTAGGGCACACTTAGGTAACAGTTAGGGCACACTTGGGTAACACTTGGGTAACACTTAGGTAACACTTAGGTAACACTTAGGTAACACTTAGGTAACACTTAGGTAACACTTAGGTAACACTTAGGTAACACTTACGGCACACTTAGGTAACACTTAGGTAACACTTAGGTAACACTTAGGTAACACTTAGGTAACACTTAGGTAACACTTTGGGCACACTTTGGTAACACTTTGGTAACACTTAGGTAACACTTAGGTAACACTTAGGTAGCACTTAGGTAACACTTAGGTAACACTTAGGTAACACTTAGGTAACACTTAGGTAACACTTAGGTAACACTTAGGTAACACTTAGGTAACACTTAGGTAACAGTTAGGGCACACTTGGGTAACACTTGGGTAACACTTGGGTAACACTTGGGTAACACTTGGGTAACACTTAGGTAACACTTAGGTAACACTTAGGTAACACTTAGGTAACACTTAGGTAACACTTTGGGCACACTTAGGTAACACTTAGGGAACACTTAGGGCACACTTAGGTAACACTTAGGTAACACTTAGTTAACACTTAGGTAACACTTAGGTAACACTTAGGGCACACTTAGGTAACACTCAGGGCACACTTAGGTAACACTTAGGGCACACTTAGGTAACAGTTAGGGCACACTTGGGTAACACTTGGGTAACACTTGGGTAACACTTGGGTAACACTTGGGTAACACTTAGGTAACACTTAGGTAACACTTAGGTAACACTTAGGTAACACTTAGGTAACACTTAGGTAACACTTAGGGCACACTTAGGTAACACTTAGGGCACACTTAGGTAACACTTAGGGCACACTTAGGTAACACTTAGGGCACACTTAGGGCACACTTAGGGCACACTTAGGTAACACTTAGGGCTCACTTAGGTAACACTTAGGGCACACTTAGGTAACACTTAGGGCACACTTAGGTAACACTTAGGTAACACTTAGGTAACACTTACGGCACACTTAGGTAACACTTAGGTAACACTTAGGTAACACTTAGGTAACACTTAGGTAACACTTAGGTAACACTTAGGTAACACTTTGGGCACACTTTGGTAACACTTTGGTAACACTTAGGTAACACTTAGGTAACACTTAGGTAGCACTTAGGTAACACTTAGGTAACACTTAGGTAACACTTAGGTAACACTTAGGTAACACTTAGGTAACACTTAGGTAACACTTAGGTAACACTTAGGGCACACTTAGGTAACACTTAGGGTACACTTAGGTAACACTTAGGGCACACTTAGGTAACACTTAGGTAACACTTAGGTCACACTTAGGTAACACTTTGGGCACACTTAGGTAACACTTAGGGCACACTTAGGTAACACTTAGGTAACACTTAGGTAACACTTAGGTAACACTTAGGTAACACTTAGGTAACACTTAGGTAACACTTAGGGCACACTTAGGTAACACTTAGGGCACACTTAGGTAACAGTTAGGGCACACTTGGGTAACACTTGGGTAACACTTGGGTAACACTTAGGTAACACTTAGGTAACACTTAGGTAACACTTAGGTAACACTTAGGGCACACTTAGGGCACACTTAGGTAACACTTAGGGCACACTTAGGTAACACTTAGGGCACACTTAGGTAACACTTAGGGCACACTTAGGTAACACTTAGGGCACACTTAGGTAACACTTAGGGCTCACTTAGGTAACACTTAGGGCACACTTAGGTAACACTTAGGGCACACTTAGGTAACACTTAGGTAACACTTAGGTAACACTTAGGTAACACTTAGGGCACACTTAGGTAACACTTAGGTAACACTTAGGTAACACTTAGGTAACACTTAGGTAACACTTAGGTAACACTTAGGTAACACTTAGGTAACACTTAGGTAACACTTAGGTAACACTTAGGTAACACTTAGGTAACACTTAGGTAACACTTAGGTAACACTTAGGTAACACTTTGGGCACACTTTGGTAACACTTAGGTAACACTTAGGGCACACTTAGGTAACACTTAGGTAACACTTAGGTAACACTTAGGTAACGCTTAGGTAACACTTAGGGTACACTTAGGTAACACTTAGGGCACACTTAGGTAACACTTAGGTAACACTTAGGTAACACTTAGGTAACACTTAGGTAACACTTAGGGTACACTTAGGTAACACTTAGGGTACACTTAGGGTACACTTAGGGTACACTTAGGTAACACTTAAGGCACACTTAGGTAACACTTAGGTAACACTTAGGTAACACTTAGGTAACACTTAGGTAACACTTAGGGTACACTTAGGTAACACTTAGGTAACACTTAGGTAACACTTAGGTAACACTTAGGTAACACTTAGGTAACACTTAGGTAACACTTAGGTAACACTTAGGGTACACTTAGGTAACACTTAGGTAACACTTAGGTAACACTTAGGTAAAACTTAGGTAACACTTAGGGCACACTTAGGTAACACTTAGGGCACACTTAGGTAACACTTAGGGCACACTTAGGTAACAGTTAGGGCACACTTGGGTAACACTTAGGTAACACTTTGGGCACACTTAGGTAACACTTAGGTAACACTTAGGGCACACTTAGGTAACACTTAGGTAACACTTAGGTAACACTTAGTTAACACTTAGGTAACACTTAGGTAACACTTAGGGCACACTTAGGTAACACTCAGGGCACACTTAGGTAACACTTAGGGCACACTTAGGTAACAGTTAGGGCACACTTGGGTAACACTTGGGTAACACTTGGGTAACACTTAGGTAACGCTTAGGTAACACTTAGGTAACACTTAGGTAACACTTAGGTAACACTTAGGTAACACTTAGGGCACACTTAGGTAACACTTAGGGCACACTTAGGTAACACTTAGGGCACACTTAGGTAACACTTAGGGCACACTTAGGTAACACTTAGGGCACACTTAGGTAACACTTAGGGCTCACTTAGGTAACACTTAGGGCACACTTAGGGCACACTTAGGTAACACTTGGGTAACACTTGGGTAACACTTAGGTAACACTTAGGTAACACTTAGGTAACACTTAGGGTACACTTAGGTAACACTTAGGTAACACTTAGGTAGCACTTAGGTAACACTTAGGTAACACTTAGGTAACACTTAGGTAACACTTAGGTAACACTTAGGTAACACTTAGGTAACACTTAGGGCACACTTAGGGCACACTTAGGTAACACTTAGGGTACACTTAGGTAACACTTAGGGCACACTTAGGTAACACTTAGGTAACACTTAGGTAACACTTAGGTAACACTTTGGGCACACTTAGGTAACACTTAGGGCACACTTAGGTAACACTTAGGTAACACTTAGGTAACACTTAGGTAACACTTAGGTAACACTTAGGTAACACTTAGGTAACACTTAGGGCACACTTAGGTAACACTTAGGGCACACTTAGGGCACACTTAGGTAACAGTTAGGGCACACTTGGGTAACACTTGGGTAACACTTGGGTAACACTTGGGTAACACTTAGGTAACACTTAGGTAACACTTAGGTAACACTTAGGGCACACTTAGGTAACACTTAGGGCACACTTAGGGCACACTTAGGTAACACTTAGGGCACACTTAGGTAACACTTAGGGCACACTTAGGTAACACTTAGGGCACACTTAGGTAACACTTAGGGCTCACTTAGGTAACACTTAGGGCACACTTAGGTAACACTTAGGGCACACTTAGGTAACACTTAGGTAACACTTAGGTAACACTTAGGGCACACTTAGGTAACACTTAGGTAACACTTAGGTAACACTTAGGTAACACTTAGGTAACACTTAGGTAACACTTAGGTAACACTTAGGTAACACTTAGGTAACACTTAGGTAACACTTAGGTAACACTTAGGTAACACTTAGGTAACACTTAGGTAACACTTAGGTAACACTTAGGTAACACTTTGGGCACACTTTGGTAACACTTAGGTAACACTTAGGGCACACTTAGGTAACACTTAGGTAACACTTAGGTAACACTTAGGTAACGCTTAGGTAACACTTAGGGTACACTTAGGTAACACTTAGGGCACACTTAGGTAACACTTAGGTAACACTTAGGTAACACTTAGGTAACACTTAGGTAACACTTAGGGTACACTTAGGTAACACTTAGGGTACACTTAGGGTACACTTAGGGTACACTTAGGTAACACTTAAGGCACACTTAGGTAACACTTAGGTAACACTTAGGTAACACTTAGGTAACACTTAGGTAACACTTAGGGTACACTTAGGTAACACTTAGGTAACACTTAGGTAACACTTAGGTAACACTTAGGTAACACTTAGGTAACACTTAGGTAACACTTAGGGTACACTTAGGTAACACTTAGGTAACACTTAGGTAACACTTAGGTAAAACTTAGGTAACACTTAGGGCACACTTAGGTAACACTTAGGGCACACTTAGGTAACACTTAGGGCACACTTAGGTAACAGTTAGGGCACACTTGGGTAACACTTAGGTAACACTTAGGGCACACTTAGGTAACACTTAGGGCACACTTAGGTAACACTTAGGGTACATTTAGGTAACACTTAGGGCACACTTAGGTAACACTTAGGTAACACTTAGGGCACACTTAGGTAACACTTAGGTAACACTTAGGTAACACTTAGGTAACACTTAGGGTACACTTAGGTAACACTTAGGTAACACTTAGGTAACACTTAGGTAACACTTAGGTAACACTTAGGTAACACTTAGGTAACACTTAGGTAACACTTAGGGTACACTTAGGTAACACTTAGGTAACACTTAGGTAACACTTAGGTAAAACTTAGGTAACACTTAGGGCACACTTAGGTAACACTTAGGGCACACTTAGGTAACACTTAGGGCACACTTAGGTAACAGTTAGGGCACACTTGGGTAACACTTAGGTAACACTTAGGGCACACTTAGGTAACACTTAGGGCACACTTAGGTAACACTTAGGGTACATTTAGGTAACACTTAGGGCACACTTAGGTAACACTTAGGTAACACTTAGGGCACACTTAGGTAACACTTAGGTAACACTTAGGTAACACTTAGGTAACACTTAGGTAACACTTAGGTAACACTTAGGTAACACTTAGGTAACACTTAGGTAACACTTAGGTAACACTTTGGGCACACTTAGGTAACACTTAGGTAACACTTAGGGCACACTTAGGTAACACTTAGGTAACACTTAGGTAACACTTAGTTAACACTTAGGTAACACTTAGGTAACACTTAGGGCACACTTAGGTAACACTCAGGGCACACTTAGGTAACACTTAGGGCACACTTAGGTAACAGTTAGGGCACACTTGGGTAACACTTGGGTAACACTTTGGTAACACTTAGGTAACGCTTAGGTAACACTTAGGTAACACTTAGGTAACACTTAGGTAACACTTAGGTAACACTTAGGGCACACTTAGGTAACACTTAGGGCACACTTAGGTAACACTTAGGGCACACTTAGGTAACACTTAGGGCACACTTAGGTAACACTTAGGGCACACTTAGGTAACACTTAGGGCTCACTTAGGTAACACTTAGGGCACACTTAGGGCACACTTAGGTAACACTTAGGGCACACTTAGGTAACACTTAGGGCACACTTAGGTAACACTTAGGGCACACTTAGGTAACACTTAGGGCACACTTAGGTAACACTTAGGGCTCACTTAGGTAACACTTAGGGCACACTTAGGTAACACTTAGGGCACACTTAGGTAACACTTAGGTAACACTTAGGTAACACTTAGGTAACACTTAGGTAACACTTAGGGCACACTTAGGTAACACTTAGGTAACACTTAGGTAACACTTAGGTAACACTTAGGTAACACTTAGGTAACACTTAGGTAACACTTAGGTAACACTTAGGTAACACTTAGGTAACACTTAGGTAACACTTAGGTAACACTTAGGTAACACTTAGGTAACACTTAGGTAACACTTTGGGCACACTTTGGTAACACTTAGGTAACACTTAGGGCACACTTAGGTAACACTTAGGTAACACTTAGGTAACACTTAGGTAACGCTTAGGTAACACTTAGGGTACACTTAGGTAACACTTAGGGCACACTTAGTTAACACTTAGGTAACACTTAGGTAACACTTAGGTAACACTTAGGGTACACTTAGGTAACACTTAGGGTACACTTAGGGTACACTTAGGGTACACTTAGGTAACACTTAAGGCACACTTAGGTAACACTTAGGTAACACTTAGGTAACACTTAGGTAACACTTAGGTAACACTTAGGGTACACTTAGGTAACACTTAGGTAACACTTAGGTAACACTTAGGTAACACTTAGGTAACACTTAGGTAACACTTAGGTAACACTTAGGTAACACTTAGGGTACACTTAGGTAACACTTAGGTAACACTTAGGTAACACTTAGGTAAAACTTAGGTAACACTTAGGGCACACTTAGGTAACACTTAGGGCACACTTAGGTAACACTTAGGGCACACTTAGGTAACAGTTAGGGCACACTTGGGTAACACTTAGGTAACACTTTGGGCACACTTAGGTAACACTTAGGTAACACTTAGGGCACACTTAGGTAACACTTAGGTAACACTTAGGTAACACTTAGTTAACACTTAGGTAACACTTAGGTAACACTTAGGGCACACTTAGGTAACACTCAGGGCACACTTAGGTAACACTTAGGGCACACTTAGGTAACAGTTAGGGCACACTTGGGTAACACTTGGGTAACACTTGGGTAACACTTAGGTAACGCTTAGGTAACACTTAGGTAACACTTAGGTAACACTTAGGTAACACTTAGGTAACACTTAGGGCACACTTAGGTAACACTTAGGGCACACTTAGGTAACACTTAGGGCACACTTAGGTAACACTTAGGGCACACTTAGGTAACACTTAGGGCACACTTAGGTAACACTTAGGGCTCACTTAGGTAACACTTAGGGCACACTTAGGGCACACTTAGGTAACACTTGGGTAACACTTGGGTAACACTTAGGTAACACTTAGGTAACACTTAGGTAACACTTAGGGTACACTTAGGTAACACTTAGGTAACACTTAGGTAGCACTTAGGTAACACTTAGGTAACACTTAGGTAACACTTAGGTAACACTTAGGTAACACTTAGGTAACACTTAGGTAACACTTAGGGCACACTTAGGGCACACTTAGGTAACACTTAGGGTACACTTAGGTAACACTTAGGGCACACTTAGGTAACACTTAGGTAACACTTAGGTAACACTTAGGTAACACTTTGGGCACACTTAGGTAACACTTAGGGCACACTTAGGTAACACTTAGGTAACACTTAGGTAACACTTAGGTAACACTTAGGTAACACTTAGGTAACACTTAGGTAACACTTAGGTAACACTTAGGGCACACTTAGGTAACACTTAGGGCACACTTAGGTAACAGTTAGGGCACACTTGGGTAACACTTGGGTAACACTTGGGTAACACTTGGGTAACACTTAGGTAACACTTAGGTAACACTTAGGTAACACTTAGGGCACACTTAGGTAACACTTAGGGCACACTTAGGGCACACTTAGGTAACACTTAGGTAACACTTAGGTAACACTTAGGTAACACTTAGGGTACACTTAGGTAACACTTAGGTAACACTTAGGTAACACTTAGGTAAAACTTAGGTAACACTTAGGGCACACTTAGGTAACACTTAGGGCACACTTAGGTAACACTTAGGGCACACTTAGGTAACAGTTAGGGCACACTTGGGTAACACTTAGGTAACACTTTGGGCACACTTAGGTAACACTTAGGTAACACTTAGGGCACACTTAGGTAACACTTAGGTAACACTTAGGTAACACTTAGTTAACACTTAGGTAACACTTAGGTAACACTTAGGGCACACTTAGGTAACACTCAGGGCACACTTAGGTAACACTTAGGGCACACTTAGGTAACAGTTAGGGCACACTTGGGTAACACTTGGGTAACACTTTGGTAACACTTAGGTAACGCTTAGGTAACACTTAGGTAACACTTAGGTAACACTTAGGTAACACTTAGGTAACACTTAGGGCACACTTAGGTAACACTTAGGGCACACTTAGGTAACACTTAGGGCACACTTAGGTAACACTTAGGGCACACTTAGGTAACACTTAGGGCACACTTAGGTAACACTTAGGGCTCACTTAGGTAACACTTAGGGCACACTTAGGGCACACTTAGGTAACACTTAGGGCACACTTAGGTAACACTTAGGGCACACTTAGGTAACACTTAGGGCACACTTAGGTAACACTTAGGGCACACTTAGGTAACACTTAGGGCTCACTTAGGTAACACTTAGGGCACACTTAGGTAACACTTAGGGCACACTTAGGTAACACTTAGGTAACACTTAGGTAACACTTAGGTAACACTTAGGTAACACTTAGGGCACACTTAGGTAACACTTAGGTAACACTTAGGTAACACTTAGGTAACACTTAGGTAACACTTAGGTAACACTTAGGTAACACTTAGGTAACACTTAGGTAACACTTAGGTAACACTTAGGTAACACTTAGGTAACACTTAGGTAACACTTAGGTAACACTTAGGTAACACTTTGGGCACACTTTGGTAACACTTAGGTAACACTTAGGGCACACTTAGGTAACACTTAGGTAACACTTAGGTAACACTTAGGTAACGCTTAGGTAACACTTAGGGTACACTTAGGTAACACTTAGGGCACACTTAGGTAACACTTAGGTAACACTTAGGTAACACTTAGGTAACACTTAGGTAACACTTAGGGTACACTTAGGTAACACTTAGGGTACACTTAGGGTACACTTAGGGTACACTTAGGTAACACTTAAGGCACACTTAGGTAACACTTAGGTAACACTTAGGTAACACTTAGGTAACACTTAGGTAACACTTAGGGTACACTTAGGTAACACTTAGGTAACACTTAGGTAACACTTAGGTAACACTTAGGTAACACTTAGGTAACACTTAGGTAACACTTAGGTAACACTTAGGGTACACTTAGGTAACACTTAGGTAACACTTAGGTAACACTTAGGTAAAACTTAGGTAACACTTAGGGCACACTTAGGTAACACTTAGGGCACACTTAGGTAACACTTAGGGCACACTTAGGTAACAGTTAGGGCACACTTGGGTAACACTTAGGTAACACTTTGGGCACACTTAGGTAACACTTAGGTAACACTTAGGGCACACTTAGGTAACACTTAGGTAACACTTAGGTAACACTTAGTTAACACTTAGGTAACACTTAGGTAACACTTAGGGCACACTTAGGTAACACTCAGGGCACACTTAGGTAACACTTAGGGCACACTTAGGTAACAGTTAGGGCACACTTGGGTAACACTTGGGTAACACTTGGGTAACACTTAGGTAACGCTTAGGTAACACTTAGGTAACACTTAGGTAACACTTAGGTAACACTTAGGTAACACTTAGGGCACACTTAGGTAACACTTAGGGCACACTTAGGTAACACTTAGGGCACACTTAGGTAACACTTAGGGCACACTTAGGTAACACTTAGGGCACACTTAGGTAACACTTAGGGCTCACTTAGGTAACACTTAGGGCACACTTAGGGCACACTTAGGTAACACTTGGGTAACACTTGGGTAACACTTAGGTAACACTTAGGTAACACTTAGGTAACACTTAGGGTACACTTAGGTAACACTTAGGTAACACTTAGGTAGCACTTAGGTAACACTTAGGTAACACTTAGGTAACACTTAGGTAACACTTAGGTAACACTTAGGTAACACTTAGGTAACACTTAGGGCACACTTAGGGCACACTTAGGTAACACTTAGGGTACACTTAGGTAACACTTAGGGCACACTTAGGTAACACTTAGGTAACACTTAGGTAACACTTAGGTAACACTTTGGGCACACTTAGGTAACACTTAGGGCACACTTAGGTAACACTTAGGTAACACTTAGGTAACACTTAGGTAACACTTAGGTAACACTTAGGTAACACTTAGGTAACACTTAGGTAACACTTAGGGCACACTTAGGTAACACTTAGGGCACACTTAGGTAACAGTTAGGGCACACTTGGGTAACACTTGGGTAACACTTGGGTAACACTTGGGTAACACTTAGGTAACACTTAGGTAACACTTAGGTAACACTTAGGGCACACTTAGGTAACACTTAGGGCACACTTAGGGCACACTTAGGTAACACTTAGGGCACACTTAGGTAACACTTAGGGCACACTTAGGTAACACTTAGGGCACACTTAGGTAACACTTAGGGCTCACTTAGGTAACACTTAGGGCACACTTAGGTAACACTTAGGGCACACTTAGGTAACACTTAGGTAACACTTAGGTAACACTTAGGGCACACTTAGGTAACACTTAGGTAACACTTAGGTAACACTTAGGTAACACTTAGGTAACACTTAGGTAACACTTAGGTAACACTTAGGTAACACTTAGGTAACACTTAGGTAACACTTAGGTAACACTTAGGTAACACTTAGGTAACACTTAGGTAACACTTAGGTAACACTTAGGTAACACTTAGGTAACACTTAGGTAACACTTTGGGCACACTTTGGTAACACTTAGGTAACACTTAGGGCACACTTAGGTAACACTTAGGTAACACTTAGGTAACACTTAGGTAACGCTTAGGTAACACTTAGGGTACACTTAGGTAACACTTAGGGCACACTTAGGTAACACTTAGGTAACACTTAGGTAACACTTAGGTAACACTTAGGTAACACTTAGGTAACACTTAGGGTACACTTAGGTAACACTTAGGGTACACTTAGGGTACACTTAGGGTACACTTAGGTAACACTTAAGGCACACTTAGGTAACACTTAGGTAACACTTAGGTAACACTTAGGTAACACTTAGGTAACACTTAGGGTACACTTAGGTAACACTTAGGTAACACTTAGGTAACACTTAGGTAACACTTAGGTAACACTTAGGTAACACTTAGGTAACACTTAGGGTACACTTAGGTAACACTTAGGTAACACTTAGGTAACACTTAGGTAAAACTTAGGTAACACTTAGGGCACACTTAGGTAACACTTAGGGCACACTTAGGTAACACTTAGGGCACACTTAGGTAACAGTTAGGGCACACTTGGGTAACACTTAGGTAACACTTAGGGCACACTTAGGTAACACTTAGGGCACACTTAGGTAACACTTAGGGTACATTTAGGTAACACTTAGGGCACACTTAGGTAACACTTAGGTAACACTTAGGGCACACTTAGGTAACACTTAGGTAACACTTAGGTAACACTTAGGTAACACTTAGGGTACACTTAGGTAACACTTAGGTAACACTTAGGTAACACTTAGGTAACACTTAGGTAACACTTAGGTAACACTTAGGTAACACTTAGGGTACACTTAGGTAACACTTAGGTAACACTTAGGTAACACTTAGGTAACACTTAGGTAACACTTAGGGCACACTTAGGTAACACTTAGGGCACACTTAGGTAACACTTAGGGCACACTTAGGTAACAGTTAGGGCACACTTGGGTAACACTTAGGTAACACTTAGGGCACACTTAGGTAACACTTAGGGCACACTTAGGTAACACTTAGGGTACATTTAGGTAACACTTAGGGCACACTTAGGTAACACTTAGGTAACACTTAGGGCACACTTAGGTAACACTTAGGTAACACTTAGGTAACACTTAGGTAACACTTAGGTAACACTTAGGTAACACTTAGGTAACACTTAGGTAACACTTAGGTAACACTTAGGTAACACTTTGGGCACACTTAGGTAACACTTAGGTAACACTTAGGGCACACTTAGGTAACACTTAGGTAACACTTAGGTAACACTTAGTTAACACTTAGGTAACACTTAGGTAACACTTAGGGCACACTTAGGTAACACTCAGGGCACACTTAGGTAACACTTAGGGCACACTTAGGTAACAGTTAGGGCACACTTGGGTAACACTTGGGTAACACTTTGGTAACACTTAGGTAACGCTTAGGTAACACTTAGGTAACACTTAGGTAACACTTAGGTAACACTTAGGTAACACTTAGGGCACACTTAGGTAACACTTAGGGCACACTTAGGTAACACTTAGGGCACACTTAGGTAACACTTAGGGCACACTTAGGTAACACTTAGGGCACACTTAGGTAACACTTAGGGCTCACTTAGGTAACACTTAGGGCACACTTAGGGCACACTTAGGTAACACTTAGGGCACACTTAGGTAACACTTAGGGCACACTTAGGTAACACTTAGGGCACACTTAGGTAACACTTAGGGCACACTTAGGTAACACTTAGGGCTCACTTAGGTAACACTTAGGGCACACTTAGGTAACACTTAGGGCACACTTAGGTAACACTTAGGTAACACTTAGGTAACACTTAGGTAACACTTAGGGCACACTTAGGTAACACTTAGGTAACACTTAGGTAACACTTAGGTAACACTTAGGTAACACTTAGGTAACACTTAGGTAACACTTAGGTAACACTTAGGTAACACTTAGGTAACACTTAGGTAACACTTAGGTAACACTTAGGTAACACTTAGGTAACACTTAGGTAACACTTAGGTAACACTTTGGGCACACTTTGGTAACACTTAGGTAACACTTAGGGCACACTTAGGTAACACTTAGGTAACACTTAGGTAACACTTAGGTAACGCTTAGGTAACACTTAGGGTACACTTAGGTAACACTTAGGGCACACTTAGGTAACACTTAGGTAACACTTAGGTAACACTTAGGTAACACTTAGGTAACACTTAGGGTACACTTAGGTAACACTTAGGGTACACTTAGGGTACACTTAGGGTACACTTAGGTAACACTTAAGGCACACTTAGGTAACACTTAGGTAACACTTAGGTAACACTTAGGTAACACTTAGGTAACACTTAGGGTACACTTAGGTAACACTTAGGTAACACTTAGGTAACACTTAGGTAACACTTAGGTAACACTTAGGTAACACTTAGGTAACACTTAGGGTACACTTAGGTAACACTTAGGTAACACTTAGGTAAAACTTAGGTAACACTTAGGGCACACTTAGGGCACACTTAGGTAACACTTAGGGCACACTTAGGTAACACTTAGGGCACACTTAGGTAACAGTTAGGGCACACTTGGGTAACACTTAGGTAACACTTAGGGCACACTTAGGTAACACTTAGGGCACACTTAGGTAACACTTAGGGTACATTTAGGTAACACTTAGGGCACACTTAGGTAACACTTAGGTAACACTTAGGGCACACTTAGGTAACACTTAGGTAACACTTAGGTAACACTTAGGTAACACTTAGGGTACACTTAGGTAACACTTAGGTAACACTTAGGTAACACTTAGGTAACACTTAGGTAACACTTAGGTAACACTTAGGTAACACTTAGGGTACACTTAGGTAACACTTAGGTAACACTTAGGTAACACTTAGGTAAAACTTAGGTAACACTTAGGGCACACTTAGGTAACACTTAGGGCACACTTAGGTAACACTTAGGGCACACTTAGGTAACAGTTAGGGCACACTTGGGTAACACTTAGGTAACACTTAGGGCACACTTAGGTAACACTTAGGGCACACTTAGGTAACACTTAGGGTACATTTAGGTAACACTTAGGGCACACTTAGGTAACACTTAGGTAACACTTAGGGCACACTTAGGTAACACTTAGGTAACACTTAGGTAACACTTAGGTAACACTTAGGTAACACTTAGGTAACACTTAGGTAACACTTAGGTAACACTTAGGTAACACTTAGGTAACACTTTGGGCACACTTAGGTAACACTTAGGTAACACTTAGGGCACACTTAGGTAACACTTAGGTAACACTTAGGTAACACTTAGTTAACACTTAGGTAACACTTAGGTAACACTTAGGGCACACTTAGGTAACACTCAGGGCACACTTAGGTAACACTTAGGGCACACTTAGGTAACAGTTAGGGCACACTTGGGTAACACTTGGGTAACACTTGGGTAACACTTAGGTAACGCTTAGGTAACACTTAGGTAACACTTAGGTAACACTTAGGTAACACTTAGGTAACACTTAGGGCACACTTAGGTAACACTTAGGGCACACTTAGGTAACACTTAGGGCACACTTAGGTAACACTTAGGGCACACTTAGGTAACACTTAGGGCACACTTAGGTAACACTTAGGGCTCACTTAGGTAACACTTAGGGCACACTTAGGGCACACTTAGGTAACACTTAGGTAACACTTGGGTAACACTTAGGTAACACTTAGGTAACACTTAGGGTACACTTAGGTAACACTTAGGGCACACTTAGGTAACACTTAGGTAACACTTAGGTAACACTTAGGTAACACTTAGGTAACACTTAGGTAACACTTAGGTAACACTTAGGTAACACTTAGGGTACACTTAGGTAACACTTAGGGCACACTTAGGTAACACTTAGGTAACACTTAGGGTACACTTAGGTAACACTTAGGTAACACTTGGGTAACACTTGGGTAACACTTGGGTAACACTTGGGTAACACTTAGGTAACACTTAGGTAACACTTAGGTAACACTTAGGGTACACTTAGGTAACAGTTAGGGCACACTTGGGTAACAGTTAGGGCACACTTGGGTAACACTTGGGTAACACTTGGGTAACACTTAGGTAACACTTAGGTAACACTTAGGTAACACTTAGGTAACACTTTGGGCACACTTAGGTAACACTTAGGTAACACTTAGGGCACACTTAGGTAACACTTAGGTAACACTTAGGTAACACTTAGTTAACACTTAGGTAACACTTAGGTAACACTTAGGTAACACTTAGGTAACACTTAGGTAACACTTAGGTAACACTTAGGGTACACTTAGGTAACACTTAGGTAACACTTAGGTAACACTTAGGTAAAACTTAGGTAACACTTAGGGCACACTTAGGTAACACTTAGGGCACACTTAGGTAACACTTAGGGCACACTTAGGTAACAGTTATGGCACACTTGGGTAACACTTAGGTAACACTTAGGGCACACTTAGGTAACACTTAGGGCACACTTAGGTAACACTTAGGGTACATTTAGGTAACACTTAGGGCACACTTAGGTAACACTTAGGTAACACTTAGGGCACACTTAGGTAACACTTAGGTAACACTTAGGTAACACTTAGGTAACACTTAGGGTACACTTAGGTAACACTTAGGTAACACTTAGGTAACACTTAGGTAACACTTAGGTAACACTTAGGTAACACTTAGGTAACACTTAGGGTACACTTAGGTAACACTTAGGTAACACTTAGGTAACACTTAGGTAAAACTTAGGTAACACTTAGGGCACACTTAGGTAACACTTAGGGCACACTTAGGTAACACTTAGGGCACACTTAGGTAACAGTTAGGGCACACTTGGGTAACACTTAGGTAACACTTAGGGCACACTTAGGTAACACTTAGGGCACACTTAGGTAACACTTAGGGTACATTTAGGTAACACTTAGGGCATACTTAGGTAACACTTAGGTAACACTTAGGGCACACTTAGGTAACACTTAGGTAACACTTAGGTAACACTTAGGTAACACTTAGGTAACACTTAGGTAACACTTAGGTAACACTTAGGTAACACTTAGGTAACACTTAGGTAACACTTTGGGCACACTTAGGTAACACTTAGGTAACACTTAGGGCACACTTAGGTAACACTTAGGTAACACTTAGGTAACACTTAGTTAACACTTAGGTAACACTTAGGTAACACTTAGGGCACACTTAGGTAACACTCAGGGCACACTTAGGTAACACTTAGGGCACACTTAGGTAACAGTTAGGGCACACTTGGGTAACACTTGGGTAACACTTGGGTAACACTTAGGTAACGCTTAGGTAACACTTAGGTAACACTTAGGTAACACTTAGGTAACACTTAGGTAACACTTAGGGCACACTTAGGTAACACTTAGGGCACACTTAGGTAACACTTAGGGCACACTTAGGTAACACTTAGGGCACACTTAGGTAACACTTAGGGCACACTTAGGTAACACTTAGGGCTCACTTAGGTAACACTTAGGGCACACTTAGGGCACACTTAGGTAACACTTAGGTAACACTTGGGTAACACTTAGGTAACACTTAGGTAACACTTAGGGTACACTTAGGTAACACTTAGGGCACACTTAGGTAACACTTAGGTAACACTTAGGTAACACTTAGGTAACACTTAGGTAACACTTAGGTAACACTTAGGTAACACTTAGGTAACACTTAGGTAACACTTAGGGTACACTTAGGTAACACTTAGGGCACACTTAGGTAACACTTAGGTAACACTTAGGGTACACTTAGGTAACACTTGGGTAACACTTGGGTAACACTTGGGTAACACTTGGGTAACACTTGGGTAACACTTGGGTAACACTTAGGTAACACTTAGGTAACACTTAGGTAACACTTAGGGTACACTTAGGTAACAGTTAGGGCACACTTGGGTAACAGTTAGGGCACACTTGGGTAACACTTGGGTAACACTTGGGTAACACTTAGGTAACACTTAGGTAACACTTAGGTAACACTTAGGTAACACTTAGGGTACACTTAGGTAACACTTAGGGCACACTTAGGTAACACTTAGGGCACACTTAGGTAACACTTAGGGCACACTTAGGTAACACTTAGGTAACACGTAGGGCACACTTAGGTAACACTTAGGTAACACTTAAGTAGAAGCATTCAACACTTTGTCACATTTGTTTACATTATCCCCCTTGCCCCTCCCCCCTCTGACGTCACCCCCCTCTGACGTCACACTTAACCTAACTTTTTTTTACCTAACTTTTTTAACCTAACCTAACTTTTTTTTTTCTTTTTTTTAACCTAACTTTTTTTTTAACCTAACCTAATTTATTTTCTTATTCTATACTTAACCCGACCCAACCTAACTTATTTTCTTTATTTCTTTATTCTATACCCAACCCGACCTAACCCAACCTAACCCAACCCGACCTAACTTTTATTTTTAATATTTATTCTATACCTAACCTAACCTAACCTAACCCGACCTAACTTTTATTTTTAATATTTATTATATACCTAACTCAACCCAACCTAACCTAACCTAACCCAACCCAACCTAACTTTTATTTATTCTATTTATTTTAAATATGCATACCTGACGGGTTTAGAACCGGGGTCCTCGCAGAGTTCAGTCACAGCGGGAATATGCTGGTGGAACTAGACATATTTGTTTGCGCCGCATTTGTTTGCGTCACGATATATCGGGATCGCCAAGTCGATGTTTGGCAGAGGCGTGAGTAGTGTATTATAGCCGAAATGGGTTTATACAAAATGGTTTGACTGAATCGGTAATTAAAACGCTATTCGACTGTGTCGGAATTGACACAAAAATGACTTGCAACGAAATGATCTTTGTGTATTTTCACTTGATACACAACTATGGCAAATATACAAGCGGAAATCATGTAGAATCATATTGGCCATACGATTCAGCGAACACATCGTGAACACAAATGTTTGTTGATTTTTCGATCAATTTTGATGATGTAAATCATATTGTGTGTCTCATACACAATTTCCAGTTCAGCCGGCCATGTATCAGGAACAGAAACACCTTCTTGTAGAGCTTCCGAAAGACACACGTCAAACGATGTGTACTCTTTGTACGATTCGCTGATGATGTGTTTGCTATCTGACGAACTACCACCAACATAGCGATAGTTATAATTAGGCACCAGTGTAGCAGGAGAAACACAGCTCATGGTGTTTATACAAAGAAAGATAAACATTGACTGTAAGAGCGAAATTATCAGACACGGAGTGATGTTGGCGATAATTATGACGCATGCTCCGATAAGTAGTGCAATTAGTCTCAGCCGTGATACGCAGTTGAGCTCGAGACGCTTGCGGGTGAGGTTGTGTAGCTTTTATCGGGGAATTGTCAACATGAGTCAGGTGAATACAAACGTTGATACGACCAAGCGGATCCTGCCACTGGAACATCATGCGGTCAAGTTTGTTGCCGATACACCGTTCATCTGTGGACACCCACTGGAGCAGAGGATTTGGATTATTTTCGGACGACTGGAAAAACATAGTCAGACGGATTTCGAACACTTACAAAAACAGCTTACTAATATTATGCAACTTGAGCGATATTTTGACCCCTTTTGGAAAATTCATCGCGGCGCGGTGAGAATGTTCACCAACGAGGAGCGTGCACTACAGATTGTGATCGATACAGTTATGAGTCGACCGATGAGAGATGCTGTTCTTGGAGCCGTTGCAGCCGCTGTATTATTTAAAGTGTTGTCGGTGGCGTTGGTGCGAAGTGACGAGACTCAGATTTACCGGCCGCCCGATGCGACCTGCAACACTATGGAGTGGATGAAGACCATTGTTATGAGCTACTATGAGTCGCGAAAACAGTACTTGACCGAAACCAAGATTTATCGTGAATTTAAAGCCGACAAAATGAAGATGGTTGTGCACAAAGAGGTTCAAGGTGAACCACAAAGTAAACGGAACAAAATTTGTTGAATTATTCTATATGTACGGTTTACCAATACATTTCGTGATGTGTTACAAGAGTTTGATTATTGCGCGCGAACAAAAACACACTTTGTTATCGTTCAATTTATTAAAATGGTAGCATGCGCGGTGTACACAGATTCATTGCATACAGCAATTTAGCGAAATGTTGACAACGTAAAATACAACAGTTTGTAGGAATGACATGAGTATATGGACACGGTGTGATGTTGGGTAGTACATGTATGTCGCGTGCGTTCATTGATAAATAGTCGGGTAGGATGTCTTCGAGATTTTCAATATTTAGTTCAAGTAGGTGGGAAAGTCGACGAGCCTTGTCGATACCTTTGGCGTAGATGTGGTCGGGTGCCAGACTTTGAATGAGGTAACTTGCGTCGCGCAGCTTTTGTTCATACTTGTGCGTGTTGTAAGGATTGTAATTATATTCCAAGCCGTGTAGGGTCGCCGTCAAAAATAGAAAATGCTTGCGTCGCTCAGCGTTGAGTTTCAATTGTGGTGGCGGTAGGATGGTGTGCCACAAGTATCCCGAGCACAGGTCATGCACAACCAATTCCTTGACAACAAAAGGCGAATCCTTGTGCTGGAAACCGTCACAGTCTACAAGTATGACCATACCAGCGCTAAAAGCTGATTGTTGATAGCAGGGTCGGTGGATAGGCACGAAACGAAATCTTGCAGATCCCAGCCGGCGTCAAACAATGCAACAAATAGGGCACAGTACTGTCCACACACGTCCGAGTCCGGCGCCTGAATGACGCGCGTGTTCAGCACACACTGATTATAGTTTACATGTTTGTTTATAAAATTCACAAACGAGGGATGCCAGACGGGTGAGTTGCCAGACGAGTCGAAATATTGGAGATTTTCACCGTCCCAGGCAAACACGACTCAATGCAGACCCGATTGCCAGCGCGGTTGTATATTCACAATAATTGATGTGCGCACACCGCGAGCAAATGTGAAATGTTTTAGCCGGTCGCACGCCCAAACCCCCCGAAATGTGGCGACTGTGTCGAGCAACCGTTCCAATTCAAGCGCGTTCATAGTTGAAAATCTGTGCTGACACGTCCCGCACTGTCAATTGTGATTTCGTTTTCAAACGTGGCGTAGATTAGAACGTTAATTGTCTCGGGTAGAGCGTAAGTGAATGCCAGCTCACACCTCACATTACCTTGTTCACGCGGATGCAAATGATCACCACCACACTGATCCGGAGTCAGATCTACAATAAACAAAGTATAACCAGCCGCATAATCATCATGTGTGATATCCAGGCCCTGGTTTTCCGTATCGAGACCGGTACCGTCAAACAGTGACAGATACGATCTCATATATAGACCTTTTGTGAAATCGGGGCGATAGGGGTGCGTGGGGTACGGCTCGCCATTTATATAGAACTGAAGACTGTTTAGATGGTAGTGGTGAAAATTCCATGGGTTTTTCTGTAGCGATCCGTGGTACGCTTCAGTGCTTACGAGTCCCAGCAGAATTTGTCGCGGCACTTGTGAGGTGAAAATATTATTCAAAGTTCCACTCATGTTTCCTTTGGGGAGAGTATATGTTTTCAGTAGAACTCGTGGAATAGGATATCGGGCTGGTGTTTTCGCCAACTGTTTGTGAAAATTCACCCACATCGAGTCGGAAAGCGTTATTTTCTCGACATGCACACACAGGTCGACAATTTCAATCTTGTATTCTCCCTCGGCACCGAGTAGAGCAAACTGATCAGAGTTTCGAATCAGTTTGAGTTTCTCCGAAACTGTACCGGGCAATATACGACATTGATGGTTGGTATCCAGCTGTAGCGGTATACAAAAATCAAAAACTTTGCTTCCAGCCACCCATTGTTTGCGTTCGTTAAAACCAATGTTCAAAAGTTTAACATCATGCAAGTGCCCAGCAGTATCTTTACGCCAAAAACCCGACCGTAAATGACCGTTTTTAGCGTTCTGGTTATACGACAACAACGTCTCAAGATAGGCACGATAGCCATAGAGTGCGCTGGAATCCGATACAATAGTATCACCAATCTGGTAGTCAATCTGTTTGAAGAGAGCATGTGGTAGCAGGTTGACAACGCTCACGTTGGCGTCGTCGACGAGTTCGCTACCGTCACGATTGACAACACGTGCTTTGCCATAGAGCTTGGTTTTTGATGGACGCGTAGACGATTTACCGAGCGCAGGTAAGTGAAATTCAAACGGACCTTCGCTGCTTAGTCGACTCACCGGGTAATATACATGTGTTTTGGACGATTTCACACTGGTTTCAAGCACTGGTCGAGAGAATACCTCGGTTATTTCACAAGCGCATTCGTCTACGTTTTGCATTATCAAATATGTCGCGTTCCTGTTGACGTCGTTGACCAACACCTTTTCGTTTTGTCGGTCGTCGAGAGACTGATTGACTCGTCGCACGATTTAAACTATTTATACTGGTTCGAAGAAGACGTTTAGCTTCGTGTCGAGAGCGATTGCGGACGGCTTGACTTGCAGTTTCTCCGTCGAGAACATCTTGCAGTGTGCGTACGCCCGTCTTCAAGGCGGATTTAGCCAGATGTTTTGTCAGAGGTTGTTTGGCGACAGTTTTGACGGCGGGTATCACCACTCTCATTAAGCCTCTGAGAATACTCCCAAGTCCGCTGCCACGCTGTATCATTGGACCTCGAAATATCAACTGAGAATTTGTCATTGTTGTTTTTGCATAAAATGTAGTGTCAGGTACGAACGGCCGTGGTGAAATGGAACCAATTGCCCATTGCTCTGTCTTATATGCACTCCCAGATCGGTGATGAACTCATCTTCCAGCGGTACATACTGAATTTGATTGAATGTTCGATGAATTTGAGGTGATTTTATATCGTTCGTGTACGGACTGACAACACGTAATACCGGAGCCATAGTATCACCAACCATCTGCGCCTGTAACTTGTCCATGTAGATATACAAAAATGTTGGGTTGAGTCGACTTACATCCATCACATTCGACGAGCGTGTATGTTTTTCAATAACAACGCGACTATCTGACACTACGTGGCTGGTGAACCCAAGAGCCCTAGCTATTTTGGTGTTTACTGATACGTCAGTGTCCCCACACCATACATGTCCACCAGTATCCAGAGTGAGCACTTGTCTACCGCAAACATAGTGGAAATTTTCCAGCAGCGCCTGATTGGACATGTAGTGCCCTGTGATGAGTTGGAACGTCTCACCATCAATCTCGAATTCATTCATACGATTTTCTACATTCAGCCAGCGAGCGGAAAATGTGATTTCGGCCAGTCCAACAGTCCACGAACGATCTAGATTCAGTGGTGCCGGTAGCTGAACACGAAATTGAGATGCAGTGTTTCCAGGATAAAGGTGTAGACAGCTCGAACTGTCCAACGACACATAGAAGCATTGGCTGGACATTTTTCGAAAATGTAGCGTCAAAATTAGACCCGGACCGGTAGTGAAAGGGATTTTTTTACGGGATTCGTCAAGGATTCTCACCTGAACAGTAGATATATTGGAATGTGACAAAGGTTTATAATACATTTGATTAAATACCAATTCTTGAATCGGAGAGGTGTCACACACATGTATTTGACGGAGTTGTGGTTGCAGTGAACGATTGACAATTTGCGCAGCTACAAGATCTGTTTCGATAGTCAACAATTGTGTTGAGGCCGGGTCCAATGGAAACGGTGTGGACATGAGCATAGTGATATCGCTGGCGTCAAACACACCATAATGTGCATAGCGATATCGTCGTGTCGAGTGTGCTATCGATCCGTTGACATGCAATAGTCGGGAAAATTGTTCGCTTATGTGCAAAACAATGTTTGTAGCCTCCAGCTATAAATGTTTGTCTCGTGATACTTTTACTTTCACATGATCGCTATTCACATGCGTTTGTAGCGCCGAAATGAACGTATCGGTAGTATACTTGCCAGCATACACTGCTGAGGATTTATTGAGATCGCCCGCATTCGGACTGTACTCTGAAAATATTATATCTTTGTTGAGGGTCAGCCAGTTGGTGGGCAGAAGAACAGAGTGTAAGGCCACTTGCCATTGTTGTGTATCTAGACATAAAGGCTGGGCGAGATTCACCGAGAATTTGGCAGTGGTGTTACGTGTGAATGTCTGACTACTGGCGACGCTCGGCAGCGTTACATAAAACTCGTTCATATCGACCAGTACACTAAGTATATTTATACGTCTGTCAACCTTATATACAAACAGGAAACAAACAACAAAATATATTTAGAAAAAATAACCTAACCTAGCCTAAAACTTAGAAATACACGAAGTGCGCACGAAAATATTTTTGCTAAAGTTTACACACACCACAAAACCCTGTCGGTTAATTATACCATTTCTGAATTAGCTATGCGGACGACGTCGATGACTAATTTGCTGATAGCTCAATCGCCATCACGACATTGTTGATTACAAAATCAGGGTAGTCACTAGCATTAATGAAATTTTCACATTGATACATTGAAACGAAGCTTACCGGGGTGTGTTGCAGATTTTCAATATTATTGTCGCCTCTGACAAGTTGTGATATAAGTATTCACGAACAGTCTAATTAAATCAAGGTGCCGTATGCTACTGTTTACACGAGTGACACACCAGGTTGTACACACACACACACACACACACACACACACACACACACACACGCACACGCACACGCACACACACACATACACACACACACCTACACACACTGTCTTGCTCGCACACACACACACACACACACATACACATTACATTACATTACATTAGGACATTTATATCGCGCTTTTCACCCGAGGGTCTCAAAAGCGCTCTCACACACACACACACACGCACACACAAGAGTCGTACATATACAACAATCACGAACATACACACTCACCTACATACACACACACACACACACACACACACACACACACACACACACACTCAAAACAGACAAGTACATATACGCACAAACACAAACATACACTCACGTTAACATACTCAGAAACACAAAAATACACACGCACACACACATACATATTGAATAAGATAGCACAAAACAACATACAACACATTAAGACAACACAGCAAGCATACAACGACATACACTCAGATTGACAAATCACAACACAATGGACACACAAATACAAACCAGAAAACACAACATAACAGACACACAAAGACATACACTCAAACAAATAGACAGAGAACACAACACAACAGACACACAAACACAGATAACAGAGCTCAACACAACAACACACATACAACATACAATAGAGAAACATACATACACAAGAACAGAAAACACGCGCATGAAGCACATACACATATAAGACAGAATTAGGAAACAATCAGACCTTATATTCAGTACTAATATATACAATATTATTAAGACAGTAATAAGACTTAGTGAGAAAGAATTTTTTAGTATGTTTTTTGGAAAGAGCTAGAGATTTGATTGAGCGTATTGAGGGAGATAGCCTATTGTAGATACGAGGTCCTAAGATAGAGAAACAACGATTGTAGTGAGAATGCCTAGAAGGAAAGGAAGGTTCAACTAAAAGAAAAGGATCGTTAGAAGACCTAAGAGAAAGAGATGAAATTTTATAAGACAGAAGGTCAAGCAGATACGCAGGCTTACGAAGATGAATAGCTGAATGAATAATTAAACAAATACGATACTCAATAAGAGCCTTGATTGGAAGTAACCTAAGTTTTTGTAAAGAAGAAGAGACATGAGAACCCGAAGGAAGATTAAATATCATACGACAAGCTTTATTAATAATAGATTGAAGTTTCCTAAGCTGGCGGTGGTTGAGAGATAGTAGAAGAGAACAGCAGTACTGAATTTTACTAAAGATGAATGAATTAGCTAACTTGAAAGCAGCAGAAATAGTTATATATCTACGAATGGAATAGATACGCCTAAGTTGAAAGTTACAGCACCTAATAATGTCAGAGATGTGAGAATCAAAAGAAAGAGAGCTATCGAGAATGATACCAAGACTACGTACAGAGCAGGATAGAGTTATACTAAGAGAAGTAGTACTATTAGAAGATGGAAAGATAATATACTTAGTCTTATCAGGATTAAGTTTGAGATGACGAGTGAACGCCCAACTTTCAATATCAGATATAATAGAACTGACTGAAGAGAGAGAAATAGACACGGATGAGAGAAGGATCTGAATGTCATCAGCGAATATTTGAAACGACACATCGTGACGTCGAAGCACTTTCCCTACAGAGGTTAGATAGATATTGAAGAGGAGAGGGCCTAAGACAGAGCCTTGAGGGACACCGCAAGTTAGTGGGCAAACCTCACTACAAGAATCGGAAGAGGTAGAGACGTATTGAGATCTATCAGAGAGATAAGAGCGAAAGAAAGAGAGAGCTGTGTCGCTAATGCCTAAGTCTAACAGAGTATCAATAAGAAGCAGATGATTAACAGTGTCAAATGCAGCAGAAACGTCTAGTTGTATAAGTAGAACATCCTTGCCAGAGAGAGTAGATTTGAGAATAGAATCATAGAGATATATTAGAGAAGTTTCTGTGGAGTGAAAGTGACGGAAGCCAGACTGCTCAGGAAGAAACAAATTGTCAGACTCAAGGTAGTCAGATAGCTGTATATAGGCAGCCATTTCAAGAACTTTGGACAGCCAAGGAATTCTAGAGATAGGTCTATAGTTACAAAGCGTGTTAGCATCCAGATCAGATTTCTTAAGTATAGGGAGAATACTGGCAGTTTTACATGCCAGAAATTCTCCATGAGTGAAAGAAGCATTGATGAAATTAGATAAGAAAGGAAGAAGTAGTTCAATGGAGTGAGGAATCCTGGAAAGATCAATGGGGTCGAGAGATGAAGAATGAATTTTAACATGCCTTAAAATAGCTCTACAGTCAGAGATGGTTACTAGAGCAAAAGAGTTAAAAACAGATGAGGTTGAGCACGGAGAGGATAATGGTAAAACAGAAGGGAACAAGCAACGAATCTTATCGATTTTAGACTGAAAAAAATTCATGAATAAAGAAGGTAATTGGTTAGATGCCAAATCAGGAAGGATGAGACTACGGGAATTACCTAAAAGACTGTCAAAAAGCTTCCACAGTTTCTTCGAATTGAGACAGGAAGAGATTTTAGTATTATAGTAAGATTTTTTGGCGGAATCACAGAGAAGGTGATGATGCCGACGAGCAGAACAGAAAGTTTGCCAAGAAGAGTCAGTCTTGAGACGACGCCATTGACGCTCAAGACGACGAAGGGAGATTTTAGAGTTTTTATATCAGAGTTAAACCAAGGACAGCGAGTATTAGTGGAGCTGAAGACTTTAACAGGAATAAAGGTGGACTTAAGAGAATCAAGGGATGTGTTGAAATACCCTAAGAGAGAAGCAGGCGGTATATCAACGAAACATTCAGTAGCAAAACACAAGTGCATATTGATATAAAGAGAATCTAAGTCAGCATTACGATAATCCGAGAAACTAATAATTTTAGGAGATTTGCAAGTGATAGGGAGGAAAGCAGAAAATTCTATTAATGAATGGTCAGATATGGAGGAATCAATAGGAGAAACAGTGAGATCTTTAATCAGAACAGAAGAATCAGAAAAAGAAAGGAGAAGATCAAGTGTGTGACCGTGAACATGAGTAGGACAGCAGATATGATTACAAAGACCAAATGAGTCAATTAATTGTAAAAACATAGAAGAACAAGACTTGAGATGGGGCGCATCAACCCAAAGGTTGAAGTCACCACAAATCACTATTCTAGAAGAGAAAATTGGAAGGAGTGTGTCTAGAAGAGAAGAAAATTCATCAAGAAAAATTGAGGAAGAAACAGAATTAAGACGGTAAATGTTGATAATACATACAGGAAAAGCATTTTTACCTAAAACTTTACAACAAATATACTCAAATGACTTGATAGTTATATCTACACTACAAAGATGGGCCTTAATAATATTTGAATTATAGACAAAAGAAACACCACCACCAGAACATTTAGTAGAATTAGAGACATTCATAGGGCGACAATTATGAAAAGCTGAGTAGCCAGCAGGAATAGAGCTGTCAAAAGAGGATATTTCAGCAACAGATAGCCACGATTCTATAACCAGAAAAATATCATACATAGGAAGAATGGACGCAAAAAGTGAAACTTTCGACCTAATAGACCTGAAATTATATAAAGCACATTTTAATAAGCCAATTTCATTATAAGACTTAGAGCGAGAAATCACTGGAGAAGAATCAGAGAGAGAAAAAAGACACTTATCAGCGGATGATGAGTTATCAGCAGAACGACGAGAGTGAAGATGAGATGTAGACTCGTTGTCGCTGGATGTGGACGAGACTGGTAGATCTGGCTGATCATTAGACATATTCAGTTTCCCGAACGGCTGTCATCGCTGGTCTGGGTGCGATTGAAGACATGAGTCCTCGCCGAGATGAGACAGGGGCATGCAGGGTCGAATGACGAGTGGCTGGCGTTGCCACGGCCAGCTCGCACACAGTTGGCGCATTTGCGTACATCGTTCAAGCGACACGACTTTGTGGCGTGTTTGCCTGCACACCAGCCACAAGTGTTCTCGCGGGCCTGGCACTTGTCAGCCGTGTGGCCGTGGCGCTGGCACTTGGCACAGCGAGTGACCCAGTAGCGGTCGTGCACCACGCACCGTCGGTCACCCAGGTACAAGTATCCGGACTTCATCACGATGTCACGGATGGCAGGAGAAACGGCGGCAACAACTGTTTTGCAGTGGCCAGCAGACGTTTTCGAAAAAAGCACCTTGATGTCAGATGCATGCCTGATGGCCGCTTTGACTTCAGCGTTTTTTCGGCACACAGCCTCACGAATTTCAGTATCTGCGATGTCAGAACTGACTGATGTTATCGTGAGTTTAGGCACGATCTTGCCACGGCAGGAAGCTTTCAGCTGGCTGTCAGTCTTCATCACCAGCATCGCATTGTCGGCTGCTTTTGAGTCAGGGAGACTCACTTCGATTGCACCTCGCTTTGTTGTCTTCATCTTGACGATGGGCACAGACTTGAGGGCCTCAGACACTCGTTTTTTGTCGACTGGAGCCTTATCATGGGAGTGCACGATAATCTCGCGTGTCACTGCCTGAGCGAACGAACGCGGATGTTGAATAGGCACTGCCTGCGCGTATGAGCGCGGATGTTGAAAAGGCATCAGTGGCGGAGTCGGCATCAGTGGCGGAATTGACATCACTGGTGGAGTTGACATCAGTGGCGGAGTTGGCAGCAGCGGAGGCTTCGGGCTGGTCATCCGTTGCAGCTGGACCTTAATTTCGCTGACAGTCTTGGTCAGCTGCGCGAGAGATTGGCTCTCGGTCGAAGATGATTGGCACATGTTCACCATGGTTTTTTTGTCGGCGGTTGTAATGCCGGCAAGGCTGTCCAGCCACTCCTCCATTTCTGCAGTGTTGCAGTCACGAGCGAGAGTGCAACTTTCACACGTGAAGGAAGCCCTGGTGGTGAAGAAATTGATGGCCATATACTTGGGCATACGGCTGCATCTCACATGCACATGTTTTTTGCATTGTGAACAGAACAACGCACAAGCAGTCACGGCCATTTTGCACGTGGTACAAATTGAGCCGTCAGGAGGGGAAGCAACGCGGGACGGTTGAAGCCCGGCAGGCTTGGTGATCGCGGCCATGACGGACACGATAAGATCACAAGCACACGATCTCACACACAGACACACACACACTCACAGACACACGCGCACACAGACACACGGCCCGCACACGCACACACATACACACAAACACGCGACTCACACTGAGGGGCCGTCCCCAACAAGGGGGGGGGGGCGCCAGGCACGAACGCACACGCACACACACACACGCACACGGAGGGTCGGGCCAGGCACGGAATTTAGCACCTAGCCGCGAAAACCTCAACCACTATCAGCAGCACAAATCACCACGAAAACACAAATAGCCGGAGCGACACAAAAACACATCCGCACAGGACAATCTCTCAAACAAGAGTGGCACACACACATACACACACACACATCACACACAAGCACACACATAAACAGTGCTACAATGTTTAATTCCAGGTGGTTAAATATACAACATCCTAATTGGCATGCAGTCACGATATCCACGATAACCATTTAGATTAGCTGACACATATGTGCTGACAGTGTTGAATCAAATTAATGAAGACAGACTGAGACTTCACGCTCACTCACTCACTCACTCACACACACACACACACACACACACACACACACACACACACACACACACATGCACATGCATATGTACATACACACACACACATGCACATGCATATGCACATACACACACACACACACACACACACACACACACACACACACAGTGGTCCGATGCAGCCTGTACGTAAGCTAAGAGCGAACCGAGGAAACTCAGCAAACACACACACACACACACACACACACACACACACACACACACACACACACACTGTCTTGCTCGCATTACATTACATTACATTAAGACATTTATATCGCGCTTTTCACCCGAGGGTCTCAAAAGCGCTCACACACACACACACACACTCAAGCACAAGAGTCATACACATACACAATCACGAACATACACAATCACCTACATACACACACACACACACACACAAAACAAACAAGTACATATACGCACAAACACAGACACACTCACGTTTACATACTCAAAAAGGCAGAAATACACACGCACATACATATTGAATAAGATAGCACAGCAGACATAGAGCACAGGATACAACACAAAATACAACACAGCAGGCATACAACGACATACACTCAGATTGACAGATCACAACACAATAGACACACAAATACAAACCAGAAAACACAACATAACAGACATACAATGACATACACTGAAACACATAGACAGAGAACACAACTCAACAGACACACAAACACAGATAACAGAGCTCAACACAACAACACACAGAGAGCATACAATAGAGAAACATACATACACAAGAACGGAAAACACACGCATGAAGCACATACACAAAGAAGACAGAATTAGGAAACAATCAGACCTTATATTCAGTACTAATATATGCAATATTATTAAGACAGTAGTAAGACTTAGTGAGAAAGAAATTTTTAGTATGTTTTTTGAAAAGAGATAGAGATTTGATTGAGCGTATTGAGGGAGATAGCCTATTGTAGATACGAGGTCCTAAGATAGAGAAACAACGATTGTAGTGAGAATGCCTAGAAGGAAAGGAAGGTTCAACTAGTAGAAAAGGATCGTTAGAAGACCTAAGAGAAAGAGATGAGGTTTTATAAGAGAGGAGGTCAAACAGATACGCAGGCTTACAAAGATGAAGAGCTGAATGAATAATTAAACAAATACGATACTCAACGAGAGCCTTAATGGGAAGTAACTTAAGTTTTTGTAGAGAAGAAGAGACATGAGAGCCCGAAGGAAGATTAAATATCATACGACAGGCCTTATTAATAATAGATTGAAGTTTCCTAAGCTGGCGGTGGTTGAGCGATAGTAGAAGAGAACAGCAATACTGAGTTTTACTAAAGATGAATGAATTAGCTAACTTAAAGGCAGCAGAGGTAGTTATATATCTACGAATGGAATAGATACGCCTAAGTTGATAGTTACAGCACCTGATAATGTCAGAGATGTGTGAATCAAAAGAAAGAGAGCTATCGAGAATGATACCAAGACTACGTACAGAGCAGGATAGAGGTATACTAAGAGAAGTAGTACCATTAGAAGATGGAAAGAGAATATACTTAGTCTTATCAGGATTAAGTTTGAGATGACGAGTGAACGCCCATCTTTCTATATCAGATATAATAGAACTTAATGAAAAGTGAGAAATAGACTCAGACGAGAGAAGGATTTGAATGTCGTCAGCGAATATTTGGAAGGACACATCGTGACGACGAAGAACTTTCCCTACAGAGGTAAGATACATATTGAAGAGGAGAGGACCTAAGACAGAGCCTTGAGGTACACCACAAGTTAGTGGGCAAGCCTCACTACAGGAATCAGCAGAGGTAGAAACAAACTGAAGTCTATCAGAAAGATAAGAGCGAAAGAAAGAGAGAGCTGTGTCGCTGATGCCTAAGTCTAACAAGGTATCAATAAGAAGCAGATGATTAACAGTGTCAAATGCAGCAGAGAAGTCTAGTTGTATAAGTAGAACATCATTACCAGAGAGAGTAGATT